>WBNO01010594.1:397-43286 GCA_013400575.1 Peucedramus taeniatus
GTGATCACGGCGGGCGCTCCCATTGGCGGGTGTGATCATGATGGGCGCTCCCAGGGGGCGGGTGCGATCACGGCGGGCGTTCCCATTGGTGGACGGCCCACAGCGGGCGCTGCGATTGGCGGAGGCGCCGCGGTCCCGCCCCCGCTGTTGTCCGGGCAGGAAAGATGGCGGCGGCCGCTGTGAAGAGCATCGGGGGCGGGCTGGGCCAGGGGCTGAGGGAGCTGCGCATCCACCTGTGCCAGCGCTCCGCCAGCAGCCGCGGCGTCAGGTCAGGGCGGGGATGGGTCGGAACAGGGCTGGGGGTGCTCCTCCAGGGGAGCGAGACACCCCGGGGCTGAGCCACAAGGACCCGCCGCTCCTCCTTCCCTCCGCAGGGAATTTATCGAGCAGCACTATGTGACCCTGAAGAAGGCAAATCCCAACTTCCCCATCCTGATCCGCGAGTGCTCCGGTATCCAGCCCAAGCTCTGGGCTCGGTACGGTAAGTAGGGGGTGCTCGCCGGGACACACCACGGAATAGTGCCAGGGAACGGTTGGGGTTGGGAGGGACTGCAGGGACCATCCGTGTTTAGGGGAGGGATCGGAGGGGGTGCGTGGGGAAAGGACAGGCACGGGAAAACGGGGATGGGGAGAAGCACAGACTGTTTGGGTTAGAAGCGATTTTAAAGCTCATCCGCTGCCATCTTCCACCGTCCGGCGTGGCCTCGGAGCCTGCCGGGCCGGGGCAGTGGGCAGCCGTGCCAGGGCCTGCCCTCGCTGCAGGCAGGGGTTGCAGCGCGGCTGTTCGGCGTTACAGGAGGAGGCGGACAGGGAGCAGCTGCCCTCGGGCAGGCTGTGGGGTCACTTCGGGGAAGGGGCCCGGGGGAAGCACAGCACAGCCCAGGGCTCAGCAGGGCCTTTCCAGCCTCTGGCTCTGGGCCATCTCCCACCCCAGTCACTACAAAAAAGGGGCCACTTCTTTATTTTCACTGCCTTCTCAGTGAAACACCAAGGAAGCAGAAAAGCCCCTCTGGAAAGGGTTTGTTTTCCTCAAAGGTCATCTGGGCTGGAAAAAAAAATAATTTAGAACCTGTTGAAAAGATGCAATGACTCTTTAAGCACAGGTTTCCCAATGTGAGCACACGGAGCAGGGGAGTCTCTTGTGTCTGGGTGGAACTGGCAGGGAAATGGAGCCCAGGGTCAGCCCAGGTTGGGGCAGCTGTAGGAACAGGTTTCAGGCTGCTTTCCTGAGGGGAGCACCTTGCTGGGACAAGGCTGAAGGCCACAGGGTTGCTCTTGGATGTGTCTATGCCCAGCCAGAGCTAACAAAAGGAGACTGGGAAAGGCATGCAGCTGCTTTGAGTTCTTTCCAAGGGAAAGGAAGAGAATAGGAAGGTGGAAATGTTAACTTGGGCACATGGAGGAACACTGGGATGTGGTAATGGGAGCCTGGGCTGTAACATTAGTGCCTTGCACCAGGAAAGGACCCACACACCTGCCCCCTCTCACCCTGCCTGTTTTCCCACAGAGTTTGGGAAGGAGAAGAGCATCCCACTGAACAACCTAAGTGTGGATGAAGTGGGCAAGGCCCTGGAGAGCGTTGTGAAAAGCCACGCGTGACAACAGACAGGGAGTACACACGGGCAGGAGCCTCGACTGATTATCTTTAATGTCAAAGATGTATCTTTAATTTATCAGTTCATAAACACAATGTGCTTACCTTGGGCTTGGTGGTGGCTGAGAGCCCAAGGAATGGCTGATGCAGCCGCTCACCCCTCCCTGGCACAGGAGTGTGCCCAGGCTGCAGCTCAGCTCTGCCCCTGCTCCAGGCTCTGGGGGGCACTGGGCTGGTGGCTACCAGGTTGTGACAAGGACCAGCCCCCCATGCAGCCAGCAATGGGCACATCAGTGCCCTCAGCAGCCCTTGGGAAGCTGGGCACTGGGTGAACAGTTCATTCCTCCCCTGGCAGTTCAGGGGAGGGAAGGGAGGGGGCAAGGCCTATGAGAAGGCAGCCAGTGTGGCTTGGCAGGCACTGGGGGCTCCTGGGGGCTGCCTGACCACATCCAGCAGTGCCTGTGCCCGCTCCTGCAGCTCTGGGGTGCTCTGGTGCTGCTCCAGGGCCTGGTGCCCACCTTGCCTGGTGAAATCAGCAGCAGCCTGTGTGAGAGGAGAGGGTGAGAGCTGGCTGGGTGCTACAGCTGATCATCTCTGCCCAAGCCACCACATCCCAGGAAACAGGGCTGAAGGAATTCACCAGAGCCCTCCCAGACCTGCATTCCCAATCCAGGTAAATCCCGCCATGCTGGTGGTTGGCTGGGAAGGACTTTAAAGCCCATCTCATTCCCATCCTCTGCCATGGGCAGGGACACCTTCCACCAGATGCTCCAAGCCTCATCCTGCCTGGCCTTGGACATCCAGGGATGGGGCAGCCACAGCTGCTCTGGGCACCCTGTGCCAGAATCACAGGAGTGATTCTCACAGAGAATTCACTCCTGTGATCTGCAGCAAGTGGAGCAACCTCAGCAGGAGCAAAACAAAACTTGGGGTAGAAACAATCAAACACCAGTCCTTGCCAATAAGAAGGGGACTCTCTGCAGACACGAGAAGGGCTTCCAGCCACCCTGTGCATCACAGTGTCCCTTTGGGCAGGCCCTGAGAGGTGGAGGGTGGTGTGACAGTCACTGAGGGCACTGTGACTCAGATTACAATAATCCCCCTCCACAACAACAACCCCCACAGTAATCATTCCTCATCCCCTTTACAATCCTGCCCCCTGAGCTCTCCCAGCTCTCACCTCTGGACAGTGCAGGAAGAGGAGGTGCAGCAGCTCCAGGCACTGCCCCACAGCCTCAGGGTCAGGCAGTGTGAGCAAGGGCAGGAGCTGGGCCAGGAGGGGCTGCTGGAGCAGCTGCTGGCACTGGAACTGTCCCTTCTCTGCCATGTTGCACAGCACAGTCAGGACCTGTGGGAGGGACAGGAGTGAGCACTGAATGCTCCATGGGCACATTCCTGACAGGCCTGGGAGGGCTCCCAGCCACTCCCCATATCATGGAATTGTGCAGTGGTTTGGGTTAGAAAGGACTTGAAAGCTCATCCAGTCCAACCCCTGCCATGGCCAGGAACACCTTCCACTATCCCAGGCTGCTCCAAGCCTTGTCCCTTCTCTGGGCAACCTGTGCCAGGGCCTCACCACTCTTAACAGGAAAGAATTCTTCCCAATATCCCATCTAACCCTGCCCTCTCAGTGTGAAACCATTCCCTGTTGTTTTGTCACTCGTGCCCTTGGTTGAAGTCCCTCTCCACCTTTTTTCCTTGTCCTGCCAGATGCCTGATCTGCAGCCAAGTGCCCACCAAACCACTGGATTTGGAAAGCCTTCTCCACACCCACCCCAAGGCACTGTCCATCCTCATGCCAGGCAGACCCAGCCTTGCCACCCACCCTGGCAGTGTCCCCAGTCTCCTAAAGCTTTGGGGTCTTTCAAAGCAAAGGCAGGAGCCTTCCCAGGCCTGCTCTGAGGCTGGCCCCAAGTTAACATCTCCCTTGGGACCACTCTTATGCTGGGACAAGGCTCTGCCAAGGGCACATACAGCTGGAGGGGCTTCAGGGGAGGTGGCTGGTGACTGCCACCACATAAGACCTTCTGCCAAGCTGTCACTGCTGCCCCATCCACCCCTCAACTCCAGCACTGTCAGTGTGTGGGATTCATGTTCCTGAAACTCCAGCGCTTCCCCACCACTCCCAACGCTTGGGGCAAGGTTCACCAGCACAGTGCCCATCTGGGAACACGTCAGGAGCTGCAGCAGGGCCGGCAGCAGGTCCAGGGAGAGCAGAGCGGAGCAGGAGAAGGGATCATCCGCTGGGTGGGCAGAGAAGGAACGTGTGAATAAAACCAGGGCGGGTGCCAGCAGTGCCCAACTGTGCCACCAGCCATGGGACACTGACCCGTGAGGTTGTTGAGCAGCCACAGGCACTCCTGGACGAGGAAGGGGTGCTGCTGCAGGAAGCACTGCAGGATGAGGAAGAGGGCGATGAGCAGGCGCCCGTCCTGGCCCTGGCAGCCTGTCTGTGCCAGCAGGTTACCGAGACACCGCAGCACGGGGCACACGAGCTGTGACACAGGGACACGCCGACCCCTTCAGCTGAGCAGTGTCCCCACAGCAGTCCTGAGAACAGCCAGCTCCCTGCCCACCTCTGGACCTCACCAGCTCCAGGCCCTCGGGAGCATCCTGGGGGATTTGGGAGGCCAGGTCGAGCAGCAGCGAGGTGAGCGCGGGCACGGCCCCCAGCGCCAGCAGCAGCACGTTGTCTTTGTGCCTGCAAAGGGAGGGACAGTGCAGTGCCCCTGGAGCTTGGAGAGGGGAAACTGCCACATCCCCTCACCAAACAACAGTGCCTGGAAATTCAGAGTGCTCTCCTGAACCACCACAGGGCTTATTTCATGTTGGAACAGTGGCTTCTTTTGCATTGGAATAGCAGGGTTTTTTCTGAAGTTATGAGAAAATTTAAAAGCCCATGAAAAACAGATTCACTGGAATTATCTGTGTGGGTCTGAGAACAACAGCCCTGACCCTTGAGTATCTACTCATTCCTTGGCTCCAGTGGCAGGCAGGGATTGCTGGCACAGCCCAGATGGGTGGCCCTGAGCCAACCCCACAAGTGTGAGGATTCAGGGAGTTTGCCTTGGGAAGTGTGGGGGATAACTCCAGGCATGGGGAAGCAATCTGGGGGCATTTCAGAGGACTAGAAACAGCCTCCTCAGGTTCTTCACCCTTTACCACCCTGTAAAAGAGCTCAGTGATCCTGCAAAGAGCACATGTGCTCAGATAGGAGAGCTGGGACACCCAGGCTGGCTGGGGAATTGTTTTCCCAAGGGAAAAGGGGAGGCAGTCCAGATCCCCTCACAGGACCATGAGCCTTCATGCCTCTGTTTGGCTGCCCCTAGGGAACTCGAAACAAGGAGAAAATTGCATTTACCTACAAATGATGTAGTGGAGACACCAGGCAAACTCCACAGCTGCTCCCATGCCAGCCTTGAGGCCAGAGCAGACCAGCTGGAGCATGTGCTGGGGGAGAGCTGAGTCCAAGACCAGCCTGGGGGCAGAGAGCAGAGTTAATGGAGGCACGGGCTGGAGCACAGGCAGGACACCAACAGGGAGACACAAACCCTGAGCAGGGAGCTGCTGTGCCCCATCCTGAGGGCCACAGGGTCCAAACACACACCAGGAACGGACTCTGAGCCAAGGGCTGCAGCCTTGGGCTCTCCCTGTCCATGGCAGGGCCTGGGGACACTCAGGACACTCTGACTGGGGTCACATTTTTGGCACTGGGGGCTGTTAAGTTGATCTTTTCCTTTGCAAGAGGAACACAGCCAGAATTCCCTGTGAGCCTTCCCTGCTCCATGCTGGCCTTTACTGAAATACCAGAGCTGTCTGCTCAGATGAGGCCGAGGGGAAGGAGCCAAGCCCCGCTCCCTGATCTGCATCAAAACTTGCACAGTTCTGGTAGGATTGTGCCCTGAACAATTAATGTCACTGGGATGGGGAAGGCCTCGTGTCCCCAGCACACAAATAGCACTGGAGGCCCAAGGACCTGTCCTGGTGCAGGGTTCAAGGCTCAGACTCACGGGATGATCTCCGTGGGCGCTTCCTTGGCTTGGAGGAGCTGTGAGAGGACGTAGCCCACACCTTCCAGCACTGCCTCGTGAGGGGACTGCAACCAAAGAGAACAGAGCTGATCCCTCCTGACAGAGCCAAGGCCCCGGTGTGCCAACCAAACCCAGCTGAGTGGCACAGCTGGAGAAGAGGGGGCACACAGGGGACCAGGAGGGACACAGGAACCTGGGGCCACCCCAGAGCTGAGCTGTTCCCCTCCCCACATTCACTGGGCTGAGCCCAAACGCAGCAAAAGGTCTGGTTTGAGCATTTGGACCTGCAAACCACAGCCCTGCTGGACCCAGGCCAGGCAGAGGGGACGGGGCTCCCTGTGCTACAGACTGTAGCAGGCAGCCACTGGATGGGGAAGATTCAGCTGGAGAAGAGCACAAGGTGGTGAGCTGAGCCCTGAGAATAAGCAGAGGGAGCCCACAAGTGACCCTCACACTCATGGGAACAGCTCCTTGCAGAGTTTCCCCACAGCTGGTGACTCAGGGCTGTCAGTCAGAAAAGTCTCTCTAGGGCACAGCAGAAATGTGGCTGTGCTGTTTCACTCACCTGGATGCAGGATGCCAGCACTGGAATAATGCCCTGAGGCAGCAGTTGCTTCCTCACAGCCTCACTTTCTACTATGAGGTTCCCCAGTGTGTACAAACACAGCTCCTGCAACAGCACAGCAGAGCAGGAGGTGACCCCGTGGGCAGCCAGCAAAGCCCCAGGTCCCACACACTGCCCTGAGCAGGGCAGGAGCTGGCCCTGGAGGGGCAAACACAGATGGATGCTGCTGGACTCTCCAGCCACCCCATTCCCAGCTCAATCAGCTTCAGTTCGTTCTTTTTCCATCCGGCTGAAGTTGGGATCAGATCACTCCCACTTTGGAGATTTTTTCAAGCTTCTAATTCTCAGGATGACATTTCCCTGAGCCCATTTCCCTAAGCCCATTTCCCCTCAAAATAAACCTACCATATACTGTGTGCTGCATTCAAATGGGATCAGCACTGGGGTCACTGCCCACCTCACTCCTTAGCTCTGAGCCTGTCTGCTTCCCCATGGAGCAGCTGGAAAACACATGGCTATGCCAGAGCCACTCCAGCTGTTTGCTCCTTCCCAGATCAAGTTGCAAAGCGTGGAGCCACAGGCTAGATAAAGTTATCTACTCTTATCCTTTCTTTCTTTTCCTTACATATTTTCTTAAGTGACATCTTTGTACTTCTGTATTGTTTCATTTCTATGAATAATGACAAAAATGGCTACATACCGTCTTTCCATTGCAACCAAATTGTTCTAAAATAAACCTACCATATATATATATATTTATATATACATAAACATGGGCCATTCAGTGTGGCTCCACTCTAATCCAACCCAAGAGATCTGTGACTAACAAGAACTCAGTTACCCCACCTCAGGGCAGGTTGTAACACCTGGGCACTGGGAACAGTCCTGCTCTGAGGGCAATGCTGCAATGCCAAAAGATTTTTGCTTCCAGAGGGCCCCTCCTCAGGAGCAGTCCCACGTGAGCCACCTGTGACCAGAAGAGGTCAACAGCAAGCACACCAAAGGATTCCCAGGTGCCCCTGGATCTCACCGTGAGCTCCAGGCTGTGTCCCAACAGGTAGGTGAGCAGGTAGGAGGTGACAGGCAGACACGCCTCGGCCACAGCAGGGACACTGGAGTGGGACAGCTCGTGCAGACAGCGAGCAGCCTCCAGCTGCAGGTCAGCCAGGCTGCTGGTGAAGAGCCCGGTGAGCGTCCGCACGCTGCCGTCCAGCCTGGGGACCCAAAGGCTGCTGTCACCTCCCAGCTCGCCCACCCAAGCACAGGGACACAGGGCCCTGGGGCCATGGCCCTGCTAACAGCCACAGCAAGGCCTGGGCTCACCTGACAAACTTCTGCTGAGTGTCCTCGTTCTGCAGAGCCCGGCGGAGGCGGCCGAGCGAGCGCTTCCTGTCCTCCGAACCCCTCTGCACAGCCCTGAGCAGCTCCTGAACCTGGCCAGGGGATTCAGAGAGGGGTGAGCTTCCAGCACTGCCAGCATTAAGATTTCACCCTGTTAATCCTCGAGGCAAAGGAGCCCGGGGCATAAAGGTGGCCACAAGGAGCCTTAACTGTGCCTGGCAGTGAACCAGAACCATTCCCAAAGCCAGCCCTGCCCAGCCTCCTTCACATGCTGAGTCTGGGGAAGACCCCCGGGACCCCCATTGCCACGGAGAACATCAGGTTCCTCACCTCATCCTCTGAGAGCGGGTCTGGCACGACGTCTGCTCCATCCTGTGCCCCCTCCTCGGCGGCGCTGTCCTCCCGCAGGAGCCGCTTGCTGACCAGCTGCTGCTGCCGCCGCGCCTTCCTGAGAGCTGCCAGGAGCCATCACCCCCTGCCCCCGCTGCTCCATCCCACCCAGGAGCCTCACTCCTCCCTCAAACCAGGGAGAAACTGCCCCTTCCTCCCTGTGCAAGCCTGGAAGGGATGCATGAGCAGGGACTGCGCTTGGAGCTCGGCTGAGGGTCGGGCACACAAAGTGCGAAGCCACTGCTGGGCGAATGGGCAGAACAAGGGACCAGCTGAAGGGACCTGAGGCTGGATTTCACACGGGATCATAAAATCATTAAAGTCGGAAAAGGTGTAGAAGATCATCAGCCTTCAAGTGAACACCACCACGGCCACTAAGCCGTGCCCCAAGTGCCCCATCTACTTGTTTTTGGAAAACACCTCCAGGAATGGTGACTCCACCTGGGTGGCCTGTTCCAATGCCTGACCACCCCTCTGATGAAGAAATTTTCCTTAATATTCAACTTAAACCTCCCCAGCCCAGCCTGAGGCCGTTCCCTCTCCTCCTGTCCCCATTCCCTGGAGCAGAGCCCGACCCCCCGGCTGTCCCCTCCTGTCACGGAGCTGTGCAGAGCCACAAGGTCCCCCCTGAGCCTCCTTTTCTCCAGGCTAAGACCTAGGCGAGACCTTGGAAAACCCAGACAGAGGGGGGGCTGTGGAAGAAGCGGGGAATTCACGGCAGAAACCCCAGGGTTCGAAAGCGAAGCTGTAAAACGCGTCCCCGAGCGGGCAGCGGCGCCGCTCTCCCCGCGCATCCCGAGCGGGCGGGGCGGGGATGGGGGCGGCAAGGGCTGAGCTGGGGGGTCCCTCCCNAGCAGGAACAGGAGCGGGAACAGGAGCAGGAACAGGCCGGCCTGGGCGGGCCCGGGGCGGGGAAAGCACGGGCCCGGCCCCCTTCGCAAGCGGCGCACGCAGCCCGCTCCGGGCATGGGCTGTGCCCCCGCAGGGGTGGGATGGGATGGGCAAAAAACGCCCCCGAAGATTCACCAGAAACACGGAACGAGGCGGCTCCGTGCCCAGGGAGCTTCCACCGAGGTGATGGGGACCGAGGGGCAGAGGAGTTTGTGCTTCCCCAGGGAGGTGTTTGGGGAATTTGCAGCTGGAGGGCAGAAATTAAAGGTACCAGCCCCGGGCAGAGCTGCGGGACTCGTCAGAAGGGCCGGGAGGAGAGCTCAGAGGGCGGCTCTGACTCTTCCATCCTCACTCAGCAGCAGTTTCATGGAATGCCAGACCCTTTTAGATAGGAAGAGACATTAAAGCTCATCCAGTTCCAATCCCTCCACACCTTCCACGATCCCAGGTTGCTCCAGGTCCTGTCCAGTCTGGCCTTGGACATTTCCAGGGATCCAGGGGCAGCCTCAGCTGCTCTGGGCACCCTGTGCCAGGGCCTGCCCACCCTGTCAGGAAGGAATTCCTTCCCAATATCCCATCTAACTCTGTCAGTTTGAAGCCATTCCCGCCTGTCCTGTCACTCCAGGCCCTTGTCCACTTGTCCTGGACTTCCTTTAGGCCCTGGAAGGGGCTCTGAGGTCTCCCCTGAGCCTCCTCCAGGCTGAAGAGCCCCATCTCCCAGCCTGTCTACACAGCAGAGGGGCTCCAGCCCTTGGAGCATTTCTGTGGATTTGCTCCAGCAGCTCCATGTCCTTGTGCTGAGGAATTTCATGTAACCCAAGGATGTAGAAGAGGAATCACGGAATTGCTGAGCACCTCTGCACAGAGTCCCAGAGAGCAAGGGACCCCAGCCCAGCTGTTGTGGCACCAACGTGTGGTTCCCCATTGCCAACAGCAAACTGGGAGCTGCATTGTCCAGCTCTGCAGTTTCATTGCTGGAACCCTGGATGCTGAGAATTTTGAACTTTCTGTGCTGAAAGGCACAGACCCACAAGAGAACACTGCATTTGACCTGGGGCTGTGGAGAAGGCTTCCAAAATTGATTAACAGCACTGGGATTATGGGTGTGTAGTTAGTTAGAAGTGTGATCCTACAGGGTGAAAAAACTTAGATTTGGGATTTTAGCATATGGTGATATATGGGAGCCAAGATGGAGAATTTTGGGTGTGGGTTAGTTGTCTTTTTTGCACCTTCTTCTTCCTTCTTCTTCACGAATCTGGGTGGTTTTCTCTAATTGGGTGAAAGATGGCCACATTGTGGTTTTGGGTGATCATAATTGGGTTAGAAGCATAAATAACATAGATGTTAACTGTTTTTTGGGTAATTGGGACTTAAATAGCCTTGAATAGACACCATTTTAGCTCACTTTCTTGACTTGCTAGAGAGAGCTCAGATGTCGTGAGTTTGTGATAGATAATAAACTTCAGAATGAGACTTCAAAAATGTCTCCTGAGCTGTATTCACCTGACCTTGGAGCAAGAAAGACCTGACATTCCAACATTTAATTACTTTTCTGAAGCCCTTTCTGAATCCAACATAGGCAGAGAAATCTCTGGGAAAGAAAAAATTTCCTGACAGATCATAGAATCACAGAATCTTTTAGGTTGGAAAAGATCTCCAAGATCATCAAGTCCAACCTTTGATCACCACCTTGTCCCAGGGCACTCGGTGCTACATCCAGCTGTTCCTGGAACACTCCTGGCTCCTTCTGCTGCAGGAGTGCCCTGTGCAGCTCCGGGCTGCCTGGACAATGGATGGGAACTGTGCCATCCCCATCCTACATGGAACACAGGCCCCTGGGCACGGTCTGGATGCCAGGTGTGACAGTCCTGGACCCTTCTGCATTGCCTGCAGGTGCTCAGCACCCGGGGAGCCTTGGGGCACAGCAATACCAGAGCATCTGGAAGGGCTGATCCCGAAGGTGCATTTGGGGAGCCTTGCCCACACTCTGTTCCCTCGCCCTTCCTAGGAAAGCCAGCGGCGCTGGCGCTCTGGCCGCAGCCTTTCCCAGCCCGCAGGCGCAGGGAAGCCGAGCAGAAGTGGCTCGGGTGGCTCGTCCTGCTCAGGAAGTCACGCTGCGGGAGCGAGGGCCGTGCCCGGGAGCCGGGATCGAGGTGTCAGCCCAGCCCCGGGAGTGAGCACCGGCCCGGGCAGCTCCAGCTGCGGCAGCTGGAGCACAGCTGGAGCACCGCTGGAGCACCGCTGGAGCACAGCTGGAGCACAGCTGGAGCACCGAGGGCTCCTCCGGCAGCAGCGAGCGCTCGGAGCCTTTGGCACCTCAGCGCGGGATTTGGCAGCAGCTGGAGGAAGGAGCGGAGCAAGGAAGCGTTGGGGTTTGAGCTGGCTGGTGAGTCACTGCCCAAAGCCACCGCCTGCTCCCCCAGCGCTCCTGCAGGTGCCGGGGGACAGCGGCTGCTCGGGCGGGAGGAGCAGCCCCGCGATGGCTCGGACAGGTAGGAGAGCTCCGTCCTGGGGGGCTCTGGGATGTGGCCGAGGAAAGCTGTGCCTGATCGGGGCTGCTGCCAGCGACACAACTGCTCGGAGCAGGAGGCTGGGCTGGGGACCCCCAAAGACCCCCTTTGAGCTGAGTCAGCACATATTTAGGAGTCTTTAATCTTTGCTTGCTGCTTCTTTTGTAATCTGGTGATCAGAGACCAGGTTCTGTCGGCTGAGCGGCTTCTGCTGCTGACAGGGATGAGTCCACACCTCCAGGGGTCATTTTCTACCATCCCTCTGGGGGCTGGTGATGAAACAAATCTCTGGGCGAGGAAGGAGAAAACATGAAGCTCTCTGTTGCAATTTCCTGCCCCAGATTACAGAGGAACAAACAGAGCTGGGGCTCTGTCCCTGTCACACTGATACATCTGGCTTCGCTACCTGTAACTCCGCATTGGAGTTTCTCCAGGCGTTTCCTGGTCGCTCAGGTGTGGGAGCCTGCAGCAGGGCAGCGCAGGCAGGGCAGTGCAGAGCTCGGGAGACTCGCTGCCGAGGGCAGGGTGGCCCAGGGGCAGCCCCCGGGCGTTTGGCTGCTGGCCCGAGCGTTGCCCGAGCCGCGGCTCAGTGGCCGGGCGGGTGCAGGAGGGACGAGGGCAGTGCCCTGTCCCCGAGGGGTGGCTCTGCAGGGCTCAGCCTGCCCCAGCCATCCCTCCGGTCTGGGTCAGAGAGGTCCCCTCTGCTGCCATTCAGCGTTTCTCCTCCAGTTTTTAGGTTGCTCACCATGAGTGCAGCTGTGCTCCTGCTCCTGGGGCTGGGGCTGCAGGTGGCAGAAGGCAGGAGGAACAGATGTTTCTTCAACCGCACTCAGGAGTCCTGCGTGTGCTACAACCTGTCCGAGGAGACCGCGGGCAGCATCATCCAGTGCCTCCCAGCAACCGTGGTGGAGTTTTGGGGTGGAGATCTGGAGAAATACGCAGCCCTCCCCATCAGGGACCTGGACTCCTCTGTCATTGACACCCTGGGCTCCCTTGTCATCCAGAAAATAATTATTGGAAACGTCCTGGTGCCCGAGATGCTCCTCGCCCGTGTGCTGAGGTTCTTCTCCTACACCCACGTGCAGGAGCTGGCCTTTGAGAGCTGCATTTTCCAGGGCACAGGAGACTGGAGTGACATGGAGGGGCAGAGCTTGCCCATCGTGTCCCTGAGCTTCCACAACGTGACCTCTGCCCCGCTGACGGGCCGTGAGCCGGCCTTCTCCAGCCTGAGCGGGTGGCTGGGGACCCTGGAGGAGCTGGCTGTCACCGGCTCCCGCCTCACCAGCCTGCCCTGTGCCATCGGGGGCGTGTTCAGAGCCCTGCGCTCCCTGAACCTGGCACGGAACAGCCTCGGGGACGGCAGCCTGAGCCCCGCCTTCTGCCAGGGAGCTTTCCCTCAGCTCCAGCAGCTCAGTCTGCGCCACAACAACCTGAGCTCCTACCACGGCGTGTGCGAGGGCGTGGGGCTGCTGCCGGAGCTCCAGCACCTCGATCTCAGCCACAACGAGCTCGTGGCAGACCCGTCCTCCTCCTGCCAGTGGCCAGCATCCCTCCAGCACTTTAACCTGTCCAACACCGGCTTGGATAAAGTGCCAGCTCCGCTGCCTCCCCACCTGGAGGTGTTGGACATGAGCCACAACCAGCTCCGTGCTGTAGACATCTCCCTCAGCTCCTTGAGGAAGCTCTTCCTGAATCAAAACCTGCTGCAGGCCGTCCCCTCCATCAGGAATTACCCCATGCTGGACACCCTTCACCTGGACAACAACTCCATTGTGGAGCTGCCCAGGGCTGAGGTGAAGCTCCTGGGGCGCCTGCAGGACGTGGCTGTGGCTGAGAACCCCTTCAGCTGCTCCTGCTCTGGGGCCGGGGGGCTGCAGGCGCTGGCGGCCGCGGGGCACCTGGGGCAGGGCTGGCCTGGGGCCTACAGGTGCCAGTCCCCAGCCCAGTACCAGGGCTGGCAGGTGGCACAGGTGCCGGTGTCGGTGCTGCGCTGTGACCTCGCCGCCGTGGTGGCCCCGCTCTGCGTGGCCCTGGCCCTGCTGGCTGTGGCTGGGGCCGTGTGTCTGGTCAGGAGCAGGTCCTGCCGCAGAGCCTGAGGGGCACCGGGCCCTTCCCAGCGCTGCTTCCCCACGGGAGCTCCTGGGAAGGCTCAGAGCTCCCACAGCTCCCACAGCTCCCTGTCCTGCTGAGGGGCTCTTGCTGTCCCCAGTCTGGGCTCCCCAGTGGAGCAGGGCTGTCCACAGGGTTATCCTGCTGTGCCTGTGCCCAGCCAGGTCCTGGGGCACCCCTCACCTCCAGCCCTGTGCCATTCTCTGACCCAGAGACACTGTCTTGGTTTGAACAGACAGGTGTCTGCTGAGGAAGGCAGGAGCCTCCCCTGAAATGGAAAATGCAAACCCCCTCCCTCCAGTTATTATAAATTTGAAATAAAGGGGCTCTCAGGCAAAGATATGGGAATAGGAATAACAGTTCTTTATTAAGAAATAAAATAAAATAAAATAAACAATGCAGTAATACAAAACAACACTGCCAGAGTCAGAAGAGGAGCTGACCCCTGTGGCTCAGGGTGTTGCACAGTCCCATTCCATGGTGGCTGCTCCTCCTGCAGTGCCAGGGGTGGCTCTGGTGGAGCAGGGATCCTGGAGAAGGGGGGAGTTTTCCTCTGAAGCTCCAGGGCTGCTGGAGATGGGGCTGGTCTTGCTCTGGGAATGCAGTGGAGCAGAAAGCTGCTCCTCTGGGAATGCAGTGGGCAAAGGCTGCTGTGCTGTTCCCAGGCTCAGATTGGATCCAGGTAGGAATGCTTGGCTCCTCCCCTGGGCAGAGCATCTCCCAGTGGGATGATGGAATTTTATCAGCCATGCAGGGACACTCAGTGGCCATGGACAGAAGAGATCTCCTGGAGGGAGGATTGGCTGTGGGAGAGATAAAGAAAAAACTGCCCAGTGAACAGAAGAGAACTGCCCCAGCTCTGAGAGATGGTGATAGAATACAGATTGCTTGGCAATCTAGGACAGCCACACCCTCCCACTGGGGATGTCCCTGTGGCCAAGTCCAGCTCCCCCAGCCCCAGCACGCTCCCACTGTCCCTGCCGTGTCACCTGCCCTGGACAAGAGGAGCTCAGCTCCATCATACCCCACTCCATCATGTCCCACTCCATCATGTCCCACTCCATCATCTCCCACTCCATCATACCCCACTCCATCATGTCCCACTCCATCATGTCCCACTCCATCATCTCCCACTCCATCATACCCCACTCCATCATGTCCCACTGGCAGCTCTCAGGTGCCCCAAGCCTCGCTGGGCTCTGCTGGTCCCTGCCCAGAGCCCCCCACACCTTTCAGCCCCAGCAGCCCAGGCATCCTTGGAGCCTCCATGGCCCCCGTGCTGATCCTGCCTCTCTCACCCGGGGCTCAGGCTGGGCCAGGATGGCAGGTTTGGCAGGATGCTGCTTGGCTGCTCTTCAGCCTAAGAGAAAAGCCAAAAAAAACCCACAAAACCCAGGAAAATTACTGAATTAACCCCCCTGCACACAAATGGTAATGAGCTGGAGCAGCTCCTTACACCTCGACCTGAGGCACTGCTGGATGGGTCCAAGTAGGACCTTGAGGAGGTTCAACCAGAAACTTTTTAAATGGTAAGAAGAAAATTATTTTGGTCTGGTTATTCAGAGAACATCTCATATTAATGAGAAAATGGATTATGGGATGGAGGACTGGGGAATATTCAGAGGAAGGGGGTGGGTGGGGAAGGGACAGGCACAGGAAAATGAGGGTTGGGAAGAATCATAGAATCACAGGGCAGTTTCTGTTGAAGGTACCTTAAAGCTCATCTCATTTTACTCCCTGCCATGGGCAGGGACACCTTCCACTGTCCCAGGCTGCTCCAAGCCCTGTCCAGCCTGGCCTGGAACACTCCCAGGGATGGGGCAGCCACAGCTGCTCTGGGCAACCTCTGCCCATTTGGTTTTATTTCTTATTATCCTATACTGATTTGATTAGTAATAAATTAATTTCCCCAAATTAACGGTAATTCACAAATTACTGTCACCTTTTGTCCTTGACAGTAATTTCTGAGAGATCTCTCCCTGTCCTTATGTCAACCCATGAGCCTTTCAGCCTTTTATTCTATCTTCTCCCCACCCTCACAGGGAAGAATTTCTCTCCAATATCCCATCTAATCCTGCCTCTGGCAGTGGGAAGCCATTCCCCCTTGTCCTTGTGAGAAGAAGGGGCTGGTGGCAGGCAGTGCTCACCTGGCCAAGCCCTGCTCCTCTTCCCCGGGGCCCGTCCTGCCTCTGCATTGAAGTCTGTGCCTGGGTGTTCCCTGTGTCCCTCCCTGTCCCTGTTTGGGCACAGGTACTCATGACCTGCAGGCAAACACAGCCTGGGCTGCCTGGGCTGGGGGAAGGAGCAAGGCTGGAGCTGCTGGACAGGGCACGGGGTGCGGGGTGGATCGGGAGGGGCTCGGGGTGTGCTCATGTCCAGGAGGTGTCCCTGGCTGGGTGAGGGGCTGTGGGGCTGTGCCCCCCTCCCAGAGCAGCCCAGGGGAGGATGGGGCTGTGCCCTGGGCTGTGGGAGGGTGTTGGTGGCTCTGGGTGTGGGTGAAGGCTCTGCTGGTGCCCCTGCACCTTGGGAATCCTGAGCTGGCTAGACACGGAACAGGGAGCAGCAGCTGCTGCTGATGGATGAGGAAGGAGAAATAAATCCCTGTCTCCTGAATCCTAGGCCTTGCTATGCCTTGGGAGCACCCACACGGGGCCATCTGCCTGGCCAGGCCCTGCACAGAGCAGGAGGGGGGTGTGTGACCATTCCCACCAGTGCTGCCCCACGGGGCTCCCTGGAGGCTCACAGGACCCCCAGGTGCTCCTGGAGTCCCCAGTCTGGGCTCCCCTGGGGAGCAGGGCTTTCCCCCAGCATTATCCCACTGTGGCTTTGCCCAGCCCAGTGCTGGGGAACCCCTCAAAGCCCTGTGCCCTGCTCTGTGCCAGGGCTCCACCCTGCCAAGGGGTTTCCTTCTGGCCACCTGCAGCTCCCCAAGCTCAGCCCGCCCCTGTTGTCCCTGCCCTGTGACCTGCCTGCTGCTGGAGCCCCCGGTGCTGGGTGCTCCATCCGTGCCCAGCTGGCAGCAGCCCCACAGCTGAGCAGGGGGAGGGAGCTCTGGGGGGCACTGGTGTCACTCTGCCCAGGGAACAGGCAGGCAGAGGGACACGTGAGCTCCTCCTGCTCCTGTCCCCAGCAGGGCAGGGGCTGCCCTGGGCCCTCTCTCCTGGTGCCCATCTGCACCTCCACGGACAGTGGGGATCCTCAGCACTGCCATCTCCTCCTGTGCTCTCTCGCTGTGACTGATCTCCAGCGGCTCCGTGGTTTGTGGTCACTTCTTGTGACACCCTGTGTGGCAGTCCGAGGTCCCTCCTCTCCCAGCCATGGCTGAGCTGTCCCTCTTGGAGCTGGGGGCACCCCAGTGGTGTGGGTGGCCCCGCCGATTGCTTGGCCAGCAGGGCTCGCCCCTGGGACAAGGTGCCTCCAGGCTGGCTCTGGCTCTGCCCACAGCCATCAATAATGCAGGAGAACAGGATCCCCCAGGTAACCCCATCCCTGCCCGGCCCAAACAGCGGCTCAGGGCTGCTGCAGCCGCGCTGCCCATGGAGCAGGTGAGTCCGAGCTGGGGGACGGCCCAGGCTGGCTTGGAGGATCTGCGGGGGCTGCTCAGCTGCCGGGGGTCTCCTCCAGCCCCCGCCGGTGCCGAGTGTGGCTCCTCCCTCCCCTCTATCCCTGCAGGCTGAGCAGGATGTCAGCGTGCGAGCAGCCCTGGGATTGCACCAGGCAGCAGGTAGAGCTCAGGGCATCCCGGAGCCTTCACCTGAACACGGGGGACAAGGGGACAGGGTGGCAGCCACAGCTGTGGTGGCACTGGGGCCAGGCTGGTCTGGGCAGTGCTGACAGGGACAGGGTGTCCTCCCCTCCTGGTGGCTCTGAGTTATACCGGGAGGGCTCAGGAATGAGGTGAAGCCCTGGGACGTGGCTCCAGGCTGCAGGGGGGGCAGAACAGGGCTGGGACGCCTGGGCTGACCCCTCCCACCATCCCACACTCGGTGTTTGCAGGGCCGGGAGAAAGCTGGCTGGATGGCAGCAAGGACCCCCTGCAGCTCCTCCTGGCTGGGCAGGAGCCCCAGGTGAGAGCTGCAGGGCAGGGACAGCCAGGGCACGAGGGTCCCTGGGCAACCAGGAGGGAGCAGAGCTCTGTGCCACCTCCTGCCACGCCTGACGGGAGCTGAGCTCTTTGGCTGACCCTGCCCTACCCCCCTATGAGCCCCTGCCTTGTAGGGGACTCCTGGGGCTCCCAGAGAGCAGGGAAGGGAGGGGGTCTCTGCCCACCCCTGCCCATGCCATGCCCTCTGTGCCACCCCTGCCATCTCCATCCCAGTGTGCCCAGTCCCTCCTTTGCCCTGCCCTGGTCATGCTGGGATGGGGAAAGCTGAACATTTTCCCCCTCCTTGCACCAGGAGAGCTCCCTGGCTGTCGATGGGGTTTTCCACTTGGATGCAGGACAGGTACCAGAGCCCCAAGTCTGTACTCTGTCCCCAGCCACATGGGCCAGGGCCATCTGTGCCATGCTGGCTGTGCCATGCTGTGCCATGCTGACCCTGCCATGCTGGACATGTCTCTCCTACCAGGAGAAGGTCCTGGAGCTGGCAAGACCCCAGCTGGCCCTGGTTCCCCTTGGCTACAGCGTGTCCCTGCTGCTGTGGGACCCCCACGGCCCTGGCACACAGCTGCCCTTCCAGAGTGTCACCTGGCAGGTGAGGGCACAGGGGACAGCTGGCAGGGAGAGGGGACAGCACAACTGTGCAGTGCTGGGCTCCCAGCTCACCCAGCAGACCCTGATCCCACTGGGGTGGGTCTGAGATCCAGCCACAGTCCTGGGAACCAACAGCTCCCAGCTTGTCCTCAGGTGATTGAAACCATCTTCCAAGAACTGGAGGCCTTGGGGGATGACACACGGAGCCTGCAGATGGTCAGCCTGGTCCAGGTAGGGCAGGAGCAGGAGCAGGGCAGGATGGCCTTTGATGAGGGTCCCATTCCCTCTCTGCCACTGCCCAGACCCTGCTGTGCCAAGAGCACATCTTGCCCTGTGCTGGCAGCCAGTCCCTTCATTCAGAGGGTGACCTGGGACTGGAGACCTTTGGATCCCAGGTGTTCTCACCTCTTTCCAGGACTTCCCAGATGTGGGAAGCCTTAGCTGCCCACAGAGCACCTCCTGGGCTCCAGCAGCATGGTGGGATCAGGATCACCCTCTACCCCCTTCCTGCTCCCATCACGGCTGGGCTTTCCAGGCCAGTCTCTGCTCCCTGGGGCCTGAAGGTCCCTCCAGTGTGGCTTTGATTGGCACAGGAGTGATGCCAGCTCCTGCCCTTTGGCTCTGGGAGGCTGCCAGGGGTCTGATAAGCTGCACACAGGGCTCGGGCGTTCCCAGGGCTCTGCCCTTCCCTGATGCCAGGGCTGGAAAAGCTGGGACTTACCCAAAAATGAACTTTTCTCAACCCTCACCTGTGCACGGCCACAAGCAGTCCGGGCCCCTGGTGAGTGTGGGATGCCAGCAGCCCCCTTTTCCTGCCCCTGCCCAGTGCAGCCCCCTCATTCCAGGTCAGCACCCGCGACAAAGCCTGGGACCTGCTCCGTCCCGACGGCCGAGCCCTGCAGGTGATGGATGTGGCACCCCTGGGCCTGTAGGTACCTGATGCCCCACGGGCGAGAAGATGCTCCTGGGGGCTGGTACCCCAACACTGGCAGTGGGGCTGGGCAGGGAGCGTGGTGCCCAGCCCCAGCTGGCCAGGAGCGCTCCTCAGCGAGCCCAGGGGGTGGGTGTGAGCCTCCTTGCTCGGTCTTGTCTCCCTCTGCTTCCAGGATGGTGGAGGGGGCAACAGAAGTGGCCGTGCCCGACGCCCAGGCTGCCATCAGTGCCTGTGCCAGGGGGCTGGGTGCCATCCCGGCGTTGTTCCAGGGCTGTGCTCAGCAGCCCCTCGCAGACGGGCGCTCAGCTCTGCAGGGGTGAGGGATTTGGCCCAGATCCCACAGGTTGGGAAGGGCTGGGCCACGGGGTGCTGGGGCTGGCTCTGCTGCAGCCCCGCTCCCACAGTGGCCTCTCCCCAGGGCCGGCAGCCTCTTCACCCTGACCGTGGAGCGAGAGCTGGAGGGTGGCAGGCGCCAGCGCTCGGCGCTCAGGATCCTGCTGTCCCCAGGGGCCAGCGGGCCCTGCCCCGGGCTGTACGTATGGGCTGAGCCGTGTTCCCCCTCCGGCACTCCCTGTGCCTGCTGGGGGTCAGGAAATGCCACTGCCGCAGGTGAAACGGGAGGGACACCCCAGTGGGAGCCGTGGCTGGGGGCCAAGGGGGTGTCACCGCTCCTCGGGGACACGGCCTGGGGATATGTGGGGCCAACCCATCCTTGGGTTCCTGTGGGTTGGGTTCAGCCTGCCCGGCACGGCGAGAGCCAGCCCTGGCGAGAGCCGGCCCCCACCGGGGTGTCTCCCCACGTGCAGGGAGCGCAGGGAACCGGGAGCTGTCTGCCTGCCCTGGATCGTGGAGCGGCTGCTGGAGGGGAACAGCCTGACCTTCCTGCTGCTGTGTGTGTCGCTGCCAGGTAGCCCCTGGGACTGGGACACACACCGGGTGCCCCTCCCTGAGGATTCCCCCCTCCCGCCCCACACCTGGCACTCGGTCCCTGGCTGCTGCCAGCTCCACTCACCCCCATCGCACCGGGACCCCCTGTGCTTGGGGCCCCCATGGCCTCGCTGTTCTCCAGACACCTCCAGGGAGGAGATCCTGGGAGCTCTAAGACTGGCTGAGAGGGTGAAGGGGCTGGCCAAGACCATCTCTGCCACGCTCTGGGACCCTGAGGAGGAGATCGCGGCGTGCCGCAGGGAGATCCGGGGGCTGCGGATGGAGCTGCTGGCTGGGCCCGGCCGCCCTGAGCAGAGGAGAGCTTTGGCCCAGCTGCAGAGAGCCCTGAGGGAGCTGCAGGTGGGGAATGCCCCTGGATCCACGGGACTGGGATGGCTCTCGTTCCCTGGGCTGGGTAAGGTGCAGGCTCTTGAGCCATCCTGGTGCCAAGACCCTTGTCCAGCACTGAGGGCAGGAGGTGAAGCTGCCCCAAGGGTGAGATGTGTCCTTGGAGCCATGCCAGGCCTGGAGGTCTGAAACACCCCAACAAGGATCTCCAGTTCCCCTTTTTCAGGTGCTGAAGAGTCAAAGGTGGGAGAAAAAGCAGGCAGTGGCCAAGGTGTTTGGGACAAGTGAGATGCACCAGCCTAGTGCCGAGGTGGGCAGAGATCAGGCCAGGCCTCTTCAGCCAGGGACAGTCTGGTGCAGGAAAAGCCCTGAATCCCAGCTGTGTCCCTGTAACACCTCCATCTCTGACAGGACCAGGTCTCTGCAGGGAATACAGCTCCAGGCCAGCAGCCTGAGACCCAGACATCCCCGAGCAGTGCCAGCCTGGAGCCAGCAGAGCTGGAGCGTGGGGCCAGGCGTGCATCCCACAACTGGGTGGAGGAAATGTGGGCACAGAGCATGGCTTTACACGGTGGGAAAGGCCTCACTCTCCACCTGAACCTCCTTCTTCAGCCCCCCCCGTCACACTCATCCTCCTCCCCTGTCCCCACACTGCAGGACGGGGTGACAGCAGAAGCCAGGGAGGGGACAGCCGAGCTCTGGCCAGCGCAGGGCAGGGGCTGCCGGAGGAGCCATCCCAGAGCAAAGTGTCACAGCCACAGCCACGGCCCGGGGGTGACAGCGTGAGTGGGAGCCTGCAGGGTCCCTGAGCAGGGCCAGCTCTGCTGCCAGCACTGGCTCCCAGTGCCACCCAAGCCTGCTCCACTCTCCTCCAGGCAGGGAGCCGGTGCCAGCCGTGCCCATCCCCGGAGGTCCAGCACGCCCTGGCCAGGGCACGGCGGCAGCAGCTGCGGGCCCAGCACTGCCGGCAGCTCCAGCGAGAGCTCGGGGCCGGCACTGCGCCAGCCCAGGAGCACAGCGGGGAGGTGGGCACGGGCAGAGCCAGCACTGCGAGCTCCAGCCTCTCCTCCCCTGGCGCTGCTGTCCCCAGTGCAGCCCAAGGGAGCAGGGACACCCTGGAGCTGCCCTGATCGTGTCCCTGTCCCCCACAGTGGGACACAGAGCGCTGGCAGCGGGAGGTGACCGTGCTGGGCCTGAGCCTGGAGGCAGCGCTGCGGGAGCGGGAGGCGGCCGAGTGGCACCTGGAGGCCCTGCTGCACAGTCACCACCAGGAGATGCAGGCCTGCAGACAGCACCTGCTGCAGGTGGGCAGGCAGGGCTGGGCACACCTCTTCTGGCTGTGCCAAGGCTGTGCCAGACCAGCCCGGGCACCCTGCAGGTGCTCTGGGCCCAGCAGCGCCTGGCAGAGGAGCAGCGGGCGGCCCTGGAGCGCCGGCACCGGGCGCTGCTGCAGGAGGAGCTGCGGGACACTGCGGGACCCGCCGAGCACAACCGGCACCTGCGGGACAACCCACGGGCAGGCACGGCCGATGCCACCACACAGACCCCCTGAGCCACGCCCAGGGCATGGGGACAGCTGGCCTGGCAGGACTGGGCCCTGCACCGAGCCACCAGCGATGCCAAGAGACTGGCCAGCCCCAGCCACATGAGTTATCCCAGGCCTCCTGCTGCTGCTCCCGAGGGAAAAGCCTGCTGTGTGCTGGGAACCTGCCTGTGGGAGCACGGGCTCAGCCTGGTGGGAGGGCTAGCAGCCCCCAGCTGCAGCCACACGGAATAAAGAGGCTGCCCCTAAGCCATGAGTGTTGTCAGGCTCGGACACACCCCTGGCCCCCAAACCTGTCCCAAGGGGCACAGCCACCATCCCATAGGGCGGGCAGACACAGGACGGACACACGGATGCTGTTGAACTGCAGCTTTAATACCCCGGGTGGCCTCTGCTTGCCAGAACTTGGTACAATTTAGGGGGCATCCCCCTTTTGGGGAACCAGGTCAAAGTTCCCACATGCCCCAGTCCCTGGCTGCTCTGCAGACACTGCCCAGGAAGAGGAAACGAGGCCTGAGGACAGCAGGGCTCCAGGCAGGGGCTAGGCTGGAAAACCGGGGAGGTGGGAGAGGCCCAGGGAAGCAGCACCAGGAATGGTAGGGATCAAGCAGCATCCATGGGAGCTGAAACAGCACCAGTCCCATGCTGGGCTGGCAGGAGGTACAGCAGGGCCAATACTGCCAGGGCATTCCCAGGCCACTGTGGTGTGGGGAAGCAGCTTGAGGACAAGGGACACAGAGTCCCAGAATCATTTAGGTGGGAAAAGATCTCTGAGATCATCGAGTCAAACCTGCAACCCAACACCACCCCGTCAACTAGACCATGGCATTAAGTGCCATGTGCAGTCCTTAAACACCTCCAGTGATGGTGACAGCACCACCTTCCTGGGCAGCCCCTTCCNCCTGATCCCATGGGAAGCCCATGGCACAGAGCCTGGCTGGACTGGAGCAGGGCAGTTTCCCTGTGGAAGCAGGGACAGGGTGCTATCCCCCTTGGCACTCCTCCTCAGGGGATCCTTGGAGCTGTGCAGGCACCCACCAGGAATGATTCCAGCCCCGAGGAAGGGCTGGGGCTGCCCGGACACGTGGCAGGAAGGCAGTGACTATGTGACTCCGTAGTACAGGTGCACAGCCAGGCCGATGCACGCCACGGCCACGAAGAAGAGGAGGGTCAGCTGCAGGTTGAAGAGGGCAACAGAGAGGAGAGCATTGACCAGGATGGAGCAGGAGATGACGAAGAGCCGGGTGATGTTGCTGCTGTGCTTCATCACCACGGACATGATGAGGCCATTCAGAGCCTGGCTGAGCACGACCAGCAGCACCCACGGGGAGAAGCCCTCCAGGAACCCGCCCTCCGTGCTGCTCCACACGGAGCCCATCAGGTTGAGCAGCACCCCAAAAAAGTACAGGAAGACGTTCTGGAGGCTGAGGGGCAGCGCCTGGCTTTTCAGGATGGCTTCGGTGTAGACAGCAGAGAGGCCGGAGATGAGGCAGTACACGGAGAGCAGCAGCAGCCCCACGGGGGTGACGTGCAGGCGCGTCCCTCGGGGGTCCCCGTGTCCCCGCAGCCCCCCGCAGCTGTAGGTGACGCCGGCGGCCAGCAGCAGCAGCAGGGCCAGCCAGCGGCGCGGGCCCAGGCGCCGGCGCAGCAGGAGGCTGTAGAGCAGCGCCGTGCTGACGATCTTCAGGTTACTGAGCACCTGGAAGGTGCTGGGGTCCATGAAGAGCTGCATGTGCACCACCAGGTTGTTGTTGGCGGCGTAGAGCAGGGCTGAGAGCGCGAAGGGCGCGGCGTGGCGCCAGGACAGCAGCGGCTCCAGCGGCCCCGCCAGCAGCCAGGGCAGGGACAGCACCAGCTTGGTCAGCTCCACCAGCACCACCACGGACGTGGAACTGAAGGGGATGGCCCCGTCCACCTTGCAGAGGGTCAGCAGGGGGGCGTGGGAGCCATAGATGGCCACAGAGAGCAGCAGCATCAGCGCCCACAGCCCCCTGTGGAGCAGCCTGTTGGCAGAGCCAGCAGCATTCCCAAAGATCCCCATTTCCGGGTCAGAGGCAGCACGAGCGAGCTGCTGTCAGGGAGAGAGGCCACACAGACTCTCACCCTGCAACACGGAAGAGACCAAATACCAAGAATTTAATGAGCCTGATTCAAGCAGGATGTTCCCTGCAACATTCGTGATGCAGCAGGAGAGCAGGGTGCTGTCTCTCGTTAGGAGGAGTACTACAAGCCTTCCTGAGAAGCCACACAAAGCACATTGCCAGGGCACACGGGTCACGGGGCACACAGGTGACCGGGCACAGCGGCCCCTCAGTCCGCAGGGGCACAGGGAAAGGTAAGGGGAAAAGGCAGCTGGCAGCCCCTCAGTGCTCTCAAGCTGCTGTGGGTTAGTGCAGTGATCACTGCTGCCATGATACCAAACAAACACCCATCACCAGCCCCCTGATGCGTGGCAGTGGTGTGGTGCAAAGCCCTTTTCCAGGGAAAAGAAGGGTGCAGGTGATGTGCCTCCCGGAGCCCTAGGAGTGCTCTGTGCCTGCTACCTAAGGAACACGGTTCCTGCAGTCCCTGCTGCCTCCGGGCTCCTCCTCGCTAGTCCCGACCTTTTTTCAGTGAATTCACATAGTCCCGAATCGTCTTCTCGACGTTGGGCACGGCATAGTTCTGGGCGGCGTAAATCCCGGTGCAGGTGCCGGCCACGAAGCCCAGGACGGCGGAGAAGCGGAGCTTGGCCACCAGGTATCCCGCCAGGAAGCCTTTGAGCAAGGGCGATGCCAGCAGCGATCCGTCCTGAGGGGAGAGCGCAGTGAGGCACGGCCGGGCGGCATCGGGGAGGAGACGACACAGGACGTACCCCAGGGGTGAGCTGCGGGTTGTTTTTTCCCTGGGGTTTGTTTTTCCCCCCACCAGTCCCTCTCAGAGGGGGCGGCCGGCCCGCCCTGAGCCCGCACGTTACCTGCCCCACGCCGGCCTGCACCTCGTCCTCCACCCTGCGCTGCAGGCTCTCCAGCTGCCCCTTCAGGAAGGCGAGGTCCTTCAGCTTAGGCAGCGAGTCCTGCGGGAGACACGGAGGTGATTCCCGCCCCCCGTCCCGCGGCAGGAACCGGCGCAGCCCCCGCAGCCTCGGCGGCCCCTCAGCCCCGGCCCTCCCCGCTCACCTTATCGTCCGCCATCTTGGCGCCGCCGCCGCCCGCCGCTGATTGGCTGGCGGGGAGGCACGTGACACCTCCGCCGCCAGGCCGCCGCTGATTGGCTTTCATGGAGGCAGCCTCTCCTCCCGCGAGCCCCTTCCCGCCACGGAGGCGGTACCCGACGCCGATTGGCTGGCGCGGGGTCACGTGACAGCCACCTGCTCTCCACGCCAGCCGGCCGGCGCCATCTTGCGGGGGCGGTGTTGCCTCTTGAGGCGCGGCTCGGCCTTGGCGCGGTACCGGCCCCGCACCGGCCCCGCGGGGCACGGCACCTCCGGCGAGACTGACAGAGCTCATGGCCGCCCCTCAGCGCCGTCGGGGCTTCCAGGACCCAGCCACTGTCTTGCCCCTGGGGGCAGGATGGATGGGGGTCCCAAGTTCCACAGTTTCCCTGGGCTCTTCTTCCGTGAGGAGTCTGATCCAGTCCCAGGCTTGGCCAGTGGTTCATGTCTAAAGTTGTGCGATAGAGCCTTTATACAACTTTGTCCTTCAGGATTAAGGATAACAACCCAAAAATATTTCTATAAATTAAATATTTAAATTAATGATTGTAAGGATTATGCTAAAAGGTCTTATTCAGAGTTCTTTACCACACAGTGTAGGTAGTTCTAGCTACTAGAACAGTGCAATATTTTTTAAGCAATATTGTTACTAAATTAAATTAAAGGTAGTAAAGTAATTACTGAACAGACCTTGATGGTTTTCACCTATCAGTGCCTCAGGTAAATCTCACTCAGCCTGGAGGAGCCACTCTGATGGGCATTCCTCAGCTCCAGGGGGGAATTTCCACATCCCTCCCAGAAAAAACAGAATAAGGAAAGAACAGAAATTACTTTGGAGTTCTTATCCAACCTAAAAATTTCTGTGATCATCCAATCCAGCCATCAACGCAGCCCTGCCAAGCCAAAAAATCATGAGAAAGCTGCCAGCTCCCACGAGCCGCACCCAGATGTTTTTGGAACCCTTCAGGGTCGGTGACTCCAGCAGTGCCCCGGGCAGGCTGTCACAGTGCTTGCCCACCCTTTCAGTGGAGAACTTCTCCTCAATATCCAGTCCCTGGCACAGCCTGGGCCTGTTCCACCTCTGGTGTGCGCCCAGAGCCCCGCAGAGCTGCGCTGGGGCCGCGGTCCAGCTGACACAGCCGCTGACGGTGCCAGTGAAACCCAGACTGCAGCACTTCAGCTGGGAAAACGGGCACTGCAGAGCTGCAGGCACGACTCAGGAGCTGTGGGGAGTGTTGGTTTCAGGGGCTTGGCACGGTTTAATTAAAACCTGTGCTGCTGGGGGTTATGTGTGTGTTACTCTCGTGGGTGCTACGCCAGCACGGAGGCAGCTCCGTGAAGCCTTCTGGGCTGTGGGGCTGCTGCTCTCCAAGTTAATTTAGATGCATTCCCAGTGTAAATTACACTGCTCCTGCTGAGCACTGGGAGAAGGAAGGGAAAGGGACTCGGGAGGCAGTGGCAGGTGCAGCCCAAAGAAGAGGCATTAATATTGTTATTAATATTAATAGCTAGTTTAAGTCCAACCATTGCTGAAGGCTGAGCTGCTGTTTCCTTGCTTTGCAGGATTCCAGACTTTATCCAGAGGCAGGTGTGGATTTAGTGAACCTGGCATTTTCCTCAGCCATCTCAAAACAGCTGCTTTTCAAGCAGGATTTTTACTTCATGAAAGGATAAAATAAAATAAAATAAAATAAAATAAAATAAAATAAAATAAAATAAAATAAAATAAAATAAAAAGCTATGTGAATGAATGCAAGGGCCTTTCTTGGAACACAATCACAATGCTTGAAAGTGCCACTTAGTGCAAGGCTGACTTGGAAAATTTGAGTATTGGTAAAAAACATGTGAGGGCAGCAGAGCCCTGTGATCAGTCACTGCTGTCACCTCCAGAGAGGTGAGCCCACTGCCAGCCTCACCAGCTGCAGGACAACATGGCAGAGAGGAGGTTTATACTGGCTACTGGGAAGGAATTGTTCCCTGTGAGGGTGGGCAGGCCCTGGCACAGGGTGCCCAGAGAAGCTGTGGCTGCCCCTGGATCCCTGGCAGTGTCCAGGGCCAGTCTGGATGGGGCTCTGAGCAGTCTGGGATAGTGGAAAGTGTCCCTGCCCATGGCAGGGGGTGGGAATGAGATGAGCTTTGAGGTCGCTTCCAGCCTAACCCATTGTGGGATTCCTTGAAGATGAGTTTTTCTAGGTCATGGTAGAAGCTGAGCACCTGCCCTCAGAGGGTCTGTGAGGGAGCTCAGCTCTCAGCCCCCTCAGGTCACACACTAAGGCTCTGTGCTGTGTGGGGCAGCACAAATGGTTCCTGGGATTTCTGGTGGGAAAGCTGAGCTGGGATGTGAGGGAGGGCGGGGAGAAGCCCTGTCCTTGCTGCATCTAAGCTGAGCCTGGCCCCAGCCCTGGCTGGAGGGAGGATGCAGCCATTTTGTGCCTTGTTCAGCAGGATCCTGGCTGTGAACCTCCCTCCCTGCTGCACCTGGGACCTGCTGGATTGTGGTGACCCCTGGACCTGCTCAGCCCCCCTTGCTGAGGTGTGGTGGCATTGCTGCTCCCCATGGACCAGGATGGGTCTGCCTGTGAGCCAGAGAGTCCTGAGTCAGACCTCCTGTGGGATGCCGTGATTCGCACTAAAACTGAGCTATTTGTGCTGTTGGAGAGCTCAAGGGGAAACTGGTTATCCTGTGTTTGCCAGCTTAGCAGCAAGCTGCCACTTCTGAGGTTTGATTTTCCTGCCTCTGATCCAGCCCTGCCTCCAGTTCCCGCTGCCAGCAAAGGCTTTCACCTTGGCCCTGGCTGTGCCCTTGAGCAGTGGCGGGAGCTGAGCCTTTGGCTGGCAGCACGGCTGCTGCTGGAACAAGGCTGTGCTGTCACATCTCCTCTGGGCTTGTGCCTGTCTTTCAACCTGTCCCTTTCTAATATGGCCTGAGCTTATCAGCATCTCCAGCCCAGCCTGGCTGCAGTGATGGGTGAGATAAGAAGCTTCCACAGGAGGAGGGAGCAGGGCATCGTGGAGGACAGGGAGCTGTGCCCCACAAGGATGGGTTTGAAGGAGTGAGCCCTCGGGGGCTGCAGTGGCTTTGCTGCTCACACTGTGCTGCTGGCTGTTCCTGTGTTGCTGAGCTCAGCCCTGACACATTTCCCTTGCATCTCAGCAGGTGCCCACAGCATTTACTCTGTGCCCTTGGGAACGCTGCTCAGGTGACCAGGACCCACGTCCTGCCCACATCTCTGCCAGACCCCCCCCACTCTGCTCCCTGCCCTCAGGGTGTCTCCTACCAGGTCCCTCAGCCCTTTCCTCTCCAGTCAGTCCAGCACCAGGCACTTGGCACATCCCAGAGGCCTCAGCAAAGATTCCTGATACCTCTGCAAACCAGCTGCCTCTTTGCAGTGGCCTCTGCTGTCCCAACCCTCCCTCCACAGCCCTTTCATCTGTCGTTTTTGCCATTTTTGCACAGATGCAGTACCCAGAGATTAGGCTGCAGATTAAGGTTTTACTGCATCCTGAAATGGGTTCCAATTCCCAGTCCCAGCAGGACCAACATGCAGCCAAATCTCTCCTGAAAGCTCACTAGGCTGGAGCTGAGGAGAGATCTCCCACCATGTTCTCCCACGTGTATGAAAGGTGCAGTCCTACATATACAGCCCAGGTAAGGCACCTGGAATTCTGTGTCCAGTTCTGGGCTCCTCTCAACAAGAATGACATTGAGGGGCTGGAACATGTCCAGGGAAGGGAATGGAGCTGTAGAAATGTCTGGAGCACAAGATGAGGAGCAGCTGAGGGAGCTGAGGGGGCACTCAGCCTGGAGAAAAGGAGGCTCAGGTGGCACCATCTTCCTTTCTACAACTCCTTAACAGCCAGTTGGGGCTCTGCTCCCAGAGAACAGGAAGGCACAGCACCAGAGGAAAAGCCCTCAAAGTGCCCCAGGGGAGGTTCAGTTTGGACATCAGGAAGAATTTATTCACTGAAAGTGTTGTCAGGCATTGGAATGGGCTGTGCAGGACAGTCACTGTCCCCTGGAAATATTAAAAACAGGTGGATGTGGCACCTGGGGACACGGGTTAGTGATGGCCTTGGCAGTGCTGGATTAATGGTGGGACTCAATGACCTTAGAGGGCCTTTCCAGCCTTAGTGATTCCAGGGTTCCATGATTCTAAAGGAGCTGGGCAGCCCAGGGCAGGAGGAAGCAGTCTCAGCTCCAGCCTGTGCCTGCCCAGCATCTCCCCATCCTGGGTGAGCCTGCTCTGTCACCAACACTTTTGGTCAGGCTGGAGGTTCCCCTGGAAGTCCTGCACAGGCTCCCTGTGCCTGCAGAAGCTGCCCCATGAGTTTGGCCATGTGGGCTGGATGAGTTTGTCCCAGCACACGCAGGCACACTTGTGGCTGGCATTTGGAAAGCCCCATCCAACACCACAGCATATCACAGAATCATGGAATATCCTGGGTTGGAAGGGACCCACAAGGATCATCCAGGCCAACTCCTGTCCTGCACAGACACCCCAACAATCCCACCCTGTTCCTGAGAGCATCATCCAAGTGCTCCTGGAGCTCTGGCAGCCTTAGAGCCATGACCATTCCCTGTTCAGTGCCCAAACACCCTCTGAGAGAAAAACCTTTTCCTATCCCACATGGGGCAGACTGCACATTGTGCCCAAAATTTAGGATACTGCAACTTGTCTCAGAGAGGAAAGTGCTTTATATGACACAAATTAAAACAGATAAAAAAACAATACACCCACAGAAGAACATCAGAGCTGTACATAACAAAGAAAATGGGAAGCATGTCACAGGGCTGTGGGCTGAGTCAGCTGCTCCAGTAACCGTGGCACACAGGAGGTTTGGGTGGGAGCTGGGGGTTGCAGCCATGCGTAGCACGTGCTCCAAGAGAAAGGGGCTTGGGGAAAGCTGACACGAGCCCCAAGGGGCAGTGAGGGGCTGTGTCAGAAGCCATCTGTGCGCAGGGGCTGTGGCAGGTCTGACACACTGATCTGCAGGTTGAGCTCTGCCGAGTCCAGGGCTGTGGATGGGCTGTGCGGGTGGCTCCGCTCGAGCATGGAGATCTCCTCGTGATGCTCCTGCCGCAAGTGCCACACGATCTCTCTGGACAAAAAGTGGTTCTCTGCTTCTTCTGGCTCTGGAACAGAAGAAAGATAAGCCTTCCTTCACTGGTTGTCCTGAGGCAGAGCTCTGGGCAGAGAACAAGGTCTCTGTGAGATGCCCCAAAATATGCACTATTTCCTGCACAGTCGAAATACAGCTTTTACTTCCCATTTTCAGCATGGCAGAGGGAAAAAGTTCAAACATAAAGTGCGAGGAGGAGTCTAAAATTACAGGCACTGTGTGCTGGATTCCCAGTAGTGTTTGTGATGGGAACTGCCTCGCTGGATGGAAATGCTTCTCTCCATCAGGGAGAGTGCTGAGTTTCCTCTGAAAAAACCGACATTCATTAAAGCAAGATGCTGATTTCATCTGGTGGAGGTGAGGAGATGGGAGATGAAAAGATGATGGGAATGAGGGAAAGCCTCTCTCCCTCCCATTCCCTTTCAGCAGGAATGGCACTGAGCCAGCACACACTCATCCCACTGCTGGGTAGGGCGTGACAGCCCCAGCAACTTCTTCCAGGAACATCAACAGTGAGGGGAGCAGCTGCTTGCCCTGGATGCCTGCTGTTATACTTAATCCTTGCAGTAGGCAGTTTGTCTCAGGTCCCCTTGGGGGCTTCAGCTGGGACAACCAGTGCTGCCACCACCCTACCTGCTCGCATACCCACAGCAAGAAGTCCTTTGAATTATGGAATCATGGAATACCCTGAGTTGGAAGATATCCACAAGGATCATCCAGTCCAACTCCTGGCCCTGCACAGACATCATGTCCCAGAGCTTTGTCCAAACACTCCTGGAGCTCTGGCAGCCCTGGGGCTGGGACCATTCCCTGGGGAGCCTGGGCAGTGCCTGACCACCCTCTGGGGGAAGAACCTTTTCCTGATATCCAGACTAAATCCCCCTGGCACAGCTCCAGCTGTTCCCTTGAGTCCTGTCCCTGGTCCCAGGGAGCAGAGATCCGCGCTGCCCCTCAGGAGGAGCTGCAGCTCCTGGGGAGGTCTGATCTCAGTCTCCTCTGCTCCAGCTGGACAGGCCAAGTGCCCTCAGCAGCTCCTCATGTGGCCCCTCTGGGCTCTTCACCACCCCTATGTCCCTCTTTTGGACACTCCCTAACAGCTTTAGAGCTTTCACATCTTGTGGTGCCCAGACCTGCCCCAGGGCTCGAGGTGAGGTTGCCTCAGCTCAGAGCAGAGTGGGATAATGCCCTCCCTCACCCAGCCAGTGATGCCAGGCTCAGTGACATCCCTATTTCATGTGGGAATGCAGCCCCTCCCTTCCTCCCATGGCAGCAGGGGCCACCATGGCCCCCTGACTGGGGACATCAGCCGAGCCCTGCACAGACACTGATCCAGGTCACTCGGGGCTAGAAGAGCACAGCCACTGTCCTGGGCACCCCAGCCCCTCTCCCCTCGCTTACCCTCGTAGGCAATGAGCCTGTAGGTATCTGCACACTCCTTGGAGCCTTTCAGGATCTCCTCCAAGGTCCTGTAGAAAAGCTTGGCCTGCTCCAGGCGCTCCTCCCGGCTGAAGGCAGCACACTCATCCTGGGACATGGCGTAGAGGGTCTGCAGCGGGGTTGCATATTCCACAGCACAGTGCCAGAGCTGCAGGGGTGGAAGGACAAGACATGGGGACAGCAGGACTGGGCAAAGGGCTGCTGGGAGACCCTGGCACTGGGCACAGCACTCAGGACCTCTTGGTGGCTCCTCGGCCTGCCTGGCACTGGGAACACTGGGACAGGGATACTGGGTCTGGCCCCAGTGTCCCCCTGCCTTGTGCAGAGCAGAGAAAGATCAGCTGGCCTGACAGGTCCAGGTGTCCCCTCTGCCAGGTGGACTCAGGGAGCTGCCTTTGCCCATGGGGGGCAGCCACTGGCTTTGTCTGTGCTCCCATGAGCAGCCTGGAGGGTGATCTTCCCCATGGAATTTGGTCCCCTAGGGAGACCAAATCCCTTCCCTGTGATCACACCTTCTTGGTGGCTTTCTGCTATACAAAAGAAAGTGGAGGTACAGCACCAATCTTTGCTCTCTGTGACCAGTGACAGGATCCAGGGAATGGCTGGAGCTGTGTCAGGGGAGGTTTAGGCTGGATATCAGGAAAAGGTTCTTCTCCCAGAGGGTACTGGGGGGCACTAGACAGGGAATGGTCACAGCCCCAAGGCTGCCAGAGCTCCAGGAGTATTTGGACTGTGCTGTCAGTGGGAGATTGTGGGATCTCAGTGGGAGATCCACAGGGTGGGATTGTTGGGGTATCTGTGCAGAGCCAGGCATTGGACTTGATAATCTTTGTGGGTCCCTTCCAACCCAGCATATATTGTGATTCCATTATTCTAAGTCTGAGCATCCTAACAGAGAGCAGGAGGGCAGAGCATAAACATTGGAAAGGTGGAGGAACCGCTGGAAGGAGGCTGAGCAAAGAAACAAAGAGAAATCTGATAAAGCCATAAACATGCCAAGGGGGAGCAGTGTTACCAGTAAGTCTTACACTGGGTAAACTGGAAAGTTTAATGGAGTGAATTAGAAGGAAGAGGGATGTGATCCCAGGTAAATGCAGAGAAGCAGGAAGTTCCCAGCCTTGGCAGGCAGTTACTGCCGTGCCCTGGGGCAGGTGCCTTCGATGGGCCCTGCTCACTGTGAGGGACTGGGTAGGAAGCTGAGGGGCAAATATTACTGGGAGGCCAAGGCCAGGCTCAGAGCTGCTGGAGCTCCCAGGGAGCAGAGTGACTCAGCAGGAGCCTGGCAGAGGGAACACAGCATCAGTGTGTGCAGCACAGCAGGAAAAACCCGCGTCCGACTGTGCTTCCCCCGGAGCAGGGCAGGAGAGGCTCGGGGTCCCTGCAGGCTGGGCTTTAAAAACTGCAGCTCAGAGCTCAGCCACTGCCAAAGGGCAAACCAGGGGACCCAGGTGAGGAGCAGAGCTCTGCCAATGTCTCCACAGTGCCAGGGTGTTCCCTCCTCCAAGGGGGAGGGACAGGGGCCTGTCTGCCCAGAGGGATATGGGAGGAGATGAATGCAATGTGAGCTGGAGAGATTTAGGGCTCACCAGCCTAGAAAAGGGGTGACTGGGGGAAAGGAGGGAGTCAAATAATGACTCACAGAGACATCTTCAATCCCCTCTTCACAATACAAGGGAGCATTCATCCTATGGGAAGTGATGCTTTGTAGCCCACATCTGCTTTTTTCTGCTCAGTTTTCTACTGTTTTCTGGACTTCAGTCAGCTCCAGGAGGGGTTAAGCAAGCCCACCATCCCTGCAGCTGAGCCTGGAGGAGGCAGCCAGCAGGAAGGGGTACAGGAATGGGATCTCTCTATCTCGTGGAAGCCTGGTGAAAGTTTGGAGTATCTAACAGGAGAGGTGTCAGTCTCCTGTCCTTACAGCCATTCCGGGGCCAGCAAGGCTTTTGGGATGGTGCTCCAATGCTGCTCTCAGCATACCTGGTTTTCTTCATCCGTGATTGCGTAGAGGCTGTGTTTGTAGACCCTCTTTTTGATGCCAGCTCGGGCCAGGGTGGTTTCAGTGAGGTCTGTCACATACTGGATATTGCTGTCAGCTTTCTCCAGGTCATCATAGATATCACAGCTCAGAGGGATCAAGATGTGGAGCTTCCATGTCTTCCTGCATGCTGGCAGGTTGGGATTGGCTCTGCTGAATTCCTCCATGGACTTTTTCACCTCTGGTGGAAGAGAGCATCAGGCAGAAGTGCCTGGTGTGAGTACAGCTGCTTTCTGCCTTGCTCCCCATTTCCCTGCTAACACTGTAAAAGTGGGAGGATTGTTATTAGGAGCTACTTCTAGCTGTAGGCATGAGAATGCAGGGAAACAGCTACGTACGTGGCAGGACTATTTTTAGGTACCCAACATAAAAGGACCAGGCAAGCCCATGAGCAACGTTCTGCTTGGACCTCTCGGACGTCTCAGACATCTCCACTGCTGAGGGCTTCTGTGGAGGGAAGGACAGACAGACCAGGTGATGACAGCTGCCACCTGGGCCCTTCTGCAACAGTCAGTTCTCCACAGAGATCGGAGAACTCCAAAGAGATCTGGAGAGTGAACAACCCCACCAGCCCCTTCCCCCACGGTGCAGGGCAGAGCCCCTGACAGCCCCCACAGCCCCTGCAGAGGAGGGAACTGGGGCTGGAGTGAGCCAGGCATTTCCCTGGCTGCACCTTCCACTGGGATGGTGTGTCCCAGTGCAAATTGTGTGTCTGCCCTGTGCTTCCAGCATGGGAGAGGAGACACCCCAGTGCCTGATGGGATTCCCAGTGGCCTCTGCCAGCTCTGTGTGTGCATTTAGGTGGAGATGGGTGTCCTGTCCCACAGGCACCTGATAGAAGCACCTTCTGCAGCCTGTGTGACCCTTCCAGCACTGCTGGGGCACAGCAGAGCCCTCCCAATGCTGCAGAGGCATCTGGGGCTTGGCTCTGGCCCACACCACACTGAGAATTGAGAACACACAGGCTCTGCTTTCCCCTCAAATGCCAGCTTGACTGACAGATTTAAAATACCCCTGTTTTTCGTGCTGGGGGGGCCATGCCATCCCCTGGAGTGGTTGTGCTCATTAGGAAGCAGCCTGACCCTCCTGCCAACACTCCTGGCAGCATGGGGCCAGGGAGATCAGCTCTGCAGGGCTGAGCTGAGAGTGCTCCTCCTGCCAGGCTGACTCTGGGTGGGCTGGACATGCAGAGGCCATGTAGAGCTGGCTACGTGCCCCAGGGCTGCTCAGGGATGAAGGCTTCCCCCAGGCAGCCGGCCAGGCTGGAGGTGTGGGAACCTTACCTGGAGCCCCAGGGCAAGGATGAGGAGTTGGCACAGACTGGCCAGGATGAGGTGGAGGCCAAATTGCTGCTCCTCACCAAGGAGGGCCACGTAGGCTGAGCCACAGATGAGCAGCATGGGCCCGTGCCAGCGTGGGGGGAAGCAGGTGCTCAGGGCTCTCCAGAAGCTGCCATGGTGCCTGGGTGGGAGAAGGAGACAGAAGTCAGGCTGGTGGCCACCTACCCACCCTCAGCAGCCGTGGCCAGGGCTGCTCCCATCTCCTGGCCAGTGCCACCAACCTTCCAGAGCACTGTAGAACCGTGTGGGACCCTGCCCAGCACACCCCAGTGCCCCCAGCCAGGAGAGGGCTTGGGTGCCTTGCAGCACCCGTGGGACTTAGAGGGAGCAGCTGGAATGTCATTCTGGACAGCAAAGGGAGGAGACATCAGCCCCCTGCCGTCCAGCCCTGGGTGCTGGGGAAGGGCTAGGGGCCAAGACCTGTTCCCTAGGGAAAGGACACACAGAGAGGACACATCCATGGACATCTGGGGGAGCTGGGCAGGTGGGAGAGGGAGCAAGAGATGAGAGGGACAAGAGGGTGACAGTGGGCAGCATCTGCTGCTGGGCACAGCACATCATTGCCACAGAGGGCACGTGTGGGCAGAGACCAGGAGCAAACCCCGCCGCATCCCGAGGGTACAACGCCCTTGTCCCCAGGGTGGTCCCAGGAGCGCCGCAGGCAGGCAGCCAGCCCGGCTGGCTCACCTGGAGTCGAGGTGGAAGATCTCCTCGGCCAGGTAGCAGGCGCCCTTGAGCAGCTCCCCGATCTGCAGGGTGGCGAAGTGGAAGGCGAGGCTGCGGGCGGTGGGCACGAGGGGCTGCCCGGAGAGGAGCAGAGCCCCGGCACAGACCCCCAGCAGCACGTACACGGCGCGCTGCGCCCGCCCGCCGCGGGGCTGCGGGATCAGCGGGGCGCAGCGCTGCCGCGGCCGCCACGGCTCCCGGGACATCTGCGGCGGACAGGGGGGTCAGCAGCAGCTTGTTCCCGGCGCCCACGGCAGCGGCTTGTCCTCAGCACCCACGGCGGCACTGTAGGAGCGGATTAGAGCAGATCAGGGGATGCGCGTGCCCAGCGCTCACTGAGCATCCCAAAGCACACAGCCCTTTGGCGAGGCTCCCCTGCGCTTCCCGCCTTAGGGCTGTCCCCTGTGCCCAAATGGGCTCGGCAGGACACAGCCTGGCTGGTCACCCCGCTCCCAAACGGATGCTAGCCCGCCCTGCTCCGCAGCCACAGGGCTGTCGCTGCTCTGGCCGCATTCACCGGAGCAGTTCCAGCCGCCAGCCCCGGGTTTGCTGCGCTGTGGTTCCCGAGCTCTGCGCTCCCTCCTGGACAGCGGGGGCTCCTTCCAGAGGCTGCTGCAGACACACACCCGGAGCCTCCGCGACGTACGGGCTTCTGGAGCGCGGGTGGAGCTGCACAGAAAAGCGCGCAGAAAAGTGAAAATGAAAGAAGCTCTGGCAGCAGCGGGCAGCCTGTAGAGTGCCAGAGCTCTCCCACACAGGGCATCCATGAGATCTCTCAGCCCGCAGGAAATCCAGGCACTGCTGGCTGTACTAGGTTTCGATATCCGTGAGCTTGCACATCCTGGAAAGCCCCAAGTCTGCCAGGACATGGTCTGAGGGGAACTGGAATGAGGAAGGAAACAAGAATTTATTGAGATCTCATATGTCAAGGGCAGTAGATTTCAAAGATTGCATTGATTCAGTTCAGCAGGTTGCCTGGGGCAAAACAGACTCAAGTTCCATCTAGCAGAAGGTGACTCACAGCACCCTGGATGCTCCCACCCCACACATTTCCAGGAGATGCCAGATTGGGAAGCAGTGGCCATGAGTGCTGGCAACACAGCAGGGGCTTCCTGCAGCCAGGCTCTGGGTGGCCAGTGAGGCCCTCAAGACTTCCAGTTCCTTGTTCCAAGCAGTGGAGAAGACGCTCAGCGTCCCATTGTTTTCTGTCCAGGAATACCCCTGGGTTCCAGGAGATCCTGACAGTCCCCACAAACCCACATTGCCAGGGTCTCTGGAGGCTGTCACAGCCTCACAGCACAAGGATCTTGATTCAGACAGGCCCACAGTTCACATTTAATTAAAATCATAGAATTAAAGAATCATTTATGTTGGAAAAGACCTTTGAGACCATCAAGTCCAACTATTTCCCCAGAACTGCCAAGTCCACCATGAACCCATGTCTCCAAGTCTTTTAAATCTCTCCAGGGATGGAGATTCCACCACTGCCCTGGGCAGCCTGGGCCAGTGCTTGACAGCCCTTTTGGGCGAAGAAATTTTTCCTAATATCCAGCATAAAGCTCTTCTAGTAGTGCTGGCCTGAGGCCATTTCTCTTTCTCCTGTCCCTGTTCCCTAGGAGCAGAGCCCATCCCCCACCCAGCTGCACCCTCCTGTGTCAGGGAGCTGTGGAGAGAGAAGGTCCCCCCTGAGTCTCCTTTTCTCCAGGCTGAGCCCCCCAAGCTCCCTCAGCTGCTCCTCATCAGACCTGTGCTCTGCTGCCCTTCTGTGGACAGCATCCTCAGACCCAGGGAGTTTGAGGAAGGGCTGGCAGGGAGCTGCTTGTTTTGGTGGTACCTTAGAAACCCCAGCAAACCATCTGGCCAGTGTTGTAGCCCGAGGAGGGCCTGTGGAAACAGCTTACACGCTGTTTGCTTCGTCAACACAAAGGCTGGCTAAAACATCAAGTGAATCACTTCCGTCCCAGCACTGGGATAAAGCTTGAGCCATTCCAGCCAGGCTTCACTGCCCTGCTCTGGTTGGCTCTTCAGTGTGCTGGATGGGCTGCCTGGCTCCCCAGCCACCTTCTTGCACGTCCCCAAGCAGCTGGTGGCTCTCCTGCCCTCAAAGCCTGGCCTGGCTTTCAGTTCTACCCTCAGCACACCAACACCTGCAGTATTTCTGTCTCGCTTCTGTTCAGAGCAGAGCTGTGGTACTGGTCCAAGAGGTGAGTCTAAACTCCAGGAATGAGGTTTCATAGAATTTTGGAACCATGGAATGGTTGGGGTGGAAAGGGACCTTAAAGTTCACCTCATTCCCAGCACCTGCCATGAGCAGGGACAACTTTCCCTATCCCAGGTTGCTCCAAACCCCGTCCAACCTGGCCTTGGACACTTCCAGCGATGGGGCAGCCACAGCTTCTCTGGGCACCCTGTGCCAGGGCCTCACCACCCTCTCAGGGAAGAATCTCTTCCCAATATCCCATCTAACACTGATCTATGGTAGTGGGAAGTAATTTCCTTGTCCTGTCACTCCAGGTCCTTGTCCAAAGCCTCCTCCTGTAGCCCCTTTAGGCACTGGCAGGGGCTTAAGGTCTCCCCTGAGCCTTCTCCTCTCCAGGTTGAGCACCCCCAGCTCTCCCAGCCTGGACCAGAGCAGAAGGGATCCAGCCCTCAAAACATCTCTGTGGCCTTCTGTGGACACCTGGAACATCTGAGCTTGCCTGGGAACAGAGAGCCCAGTGCTGCCCAGTGCCACCCAATGCCTCTGCACAGCCAACAAGAAGTGGCAGGATTGAAACTGCCCCCATTGTCCTCCCTGGCCTTCCTCTGGCCAACAATTTGCTTTTCCAGATCATGTCTTGATTGACATTCCCTCTGTCAGAGGGAACAAGAACGATGCTGGAAGATTTTACATGCATAAAAAACCCCACAAGGCACCTCTGTGGACCAGCACCACGGCACCTCCAACCAGGCTGGTGCTGACACCTGTGTGAGGCTGAGTGGGGCACAGAAATCAACTCTGTCCACAGCAACCTACACACACTGCAGCCCTTGCTGAGATCAGGAGAACCAAGGAGTCCTGGAATATCCTTGCTTTGAAGGGACCCACAAGGATCATCCAGTCCAGCTCCTGGCCCTGCACAGACACCCCAACAATCCCACCCTGTCCCTGAGAGCTTTGTCCAAACACTCCTGGAGCCCTGGCAGCCCTGGGGCCATGACCATTCCCTGGGGAGCCTGTTCAGTGTCCCACCACCCTCTGGGGGAAGAACCTTTTCCTGATACCCAGACTAAATCTCCCTGACAGCTCCAGCTGTTCCCTCAGGTCCTGTCCCTGGTCCCAGGGAGCAGAGATCAGAGCTGCAGCTCCTGAGGAGGTCTGACCTCAGTCTCCTCTGCTCCAGCTGGACAGGCCAAGTGTCTTCAGCTGCTCCTTGTGCGGTCCCTCTGGGCCATTCTCCATCTCCATGTCCCTGCTTTGGATGCTGTTTCTCATATCGTGGTGCCCAGACCTGTCCCCAGACAGAGGCTGGATACATGTGGTACATCCCCAGCCAAAAGCCAGGCCAGGAGCAGGGTGTTTTCCCTGGCATCCCTTGGGTGAAGGGCTGTGAGCAGGCAGCATGACAGAGCTGGCTCTGCTGCAGGATGGGCACGACAGCAGCACTTCCTTCCCTTAATTCCCTTTTTTCCCATTGCCCTGTGAAAGCAGGTAGAGCTGCTGGCTTCATGCTGAGGGCAGGCTGCCCAGTGACAGCTTTCACAGGGACACCTGCAGGGATGGGGTTCCAGTGCCAGGCTGGTGTCAAAAGTGGCTTTGGTCCCTTGACTAAAAGTGCTGCAGTCGGTGTTTTTAGTGCTGCAGTTGCACCAGCAGTGTCCCTCAGAGGTCCTGTGTGACAGGGCTGCTTTACTGACACAAAATAGCAAAAATAAAGTGCTCTGCAATATTCTGTGTGGCCTTGGGCTGTGTGAACCAGGCCAGACTCCCTGGTGCAGTGAGGAGCCACCATGTGCTGCAGGAGATCTGGTGTCAGCAGAAGAAGCTTTTGAAGGTTCCTGGAGCTCCTGAGCACACATTGTCTCTCACTCGCTGAGCCAAGCACTTTCACAGACCACAGAATGATGGAATATCCTGAGCTGGAAGGGACCCACAAAGATGATCAAGTCCAGCTCCTGGCCCTGCACAGGACAGCCCCAGGAATCCCACCCGGTGCCCGAGAGCATTGTCCAAATGCTCCTTGGACAACCTTCTGCTCCAAGCATTTAGCTGTGGGACAAAGGAAGTGGCAGCCAAGGGGACAAGGGAAGTGTCCTGCCCTGAGAATTTGGGAGTTTCCCCCTTGGCCTCCAGATTCTGCAGGGCCCTGATCTTGTCTCACAAAGCCCACATAGGGACGTGATGCCTTTCCAGGGATGTGCCCAGCTTGGGAGATGCTTTGCCTCACCCTGACCCCAGCCTGGACCCCTCAGCAATGATGAGTTTAAAATTCTGGTGGCAGAACGGAGCATCCCTCCATCCCTGGATCGTGGGGCTGCTCTGAGTGCTGCACACCCTCACCCACTGAGGTTCTGCCTTCTTTTGGAGCAACAGAACTTTCCCAGGAGAAAGAGAGTTTGAATTTAATAGATGTCTGTGGATCAGTCTGTGATTTCTGAGTCTGACAGCTGCCAGCACCTGCAGGGTCCTGTGACACTGATTCTCCACTTACATATTTGGTGGAAAAACAATTTTTACTCATTTTGGAGCTGTCACAGGCTGGCATTGGAACATGATGAGCTTCCAGTCCCTTCCAACCCAAACCATTCCATGATTCCATGACTGGGGTGGTGTTGCCTTGATTTTTTCAAGTTTTCTCAAGCCTTCTGATGTTTGCATTTTTATACAGAACTTTCTCACACACTTTATGTAAATAACTTATTGTTTTCATTCTTTTATGGGGGACGAGCAACCTGATGGACTGTTGGGTTGCCCAGTGACATTGAGGAGGTGACACTGTCACACTCCAATGACACTGGCATTTCAGGAAGATATAAAAATGAAGTCAGATTTTTTAATAAACAGTTTTTAATTTGCCTTAAAAAGAACTGTGTCACATCATTTGTGCTGTGTCCTACAGTGACAGGATGGTACTGCTGGGCAGAGCACCTTTGGGACAGGAGCTGTTCCTGGTCCTTTTTTCTGAGAGTTTTCACTTTTCTTTGAATCTTGCCCAACATTGGGGGTTTCTCCTTTTCCAGTTGTGTCTTTCCTCCTTTAGAGTGACTTTTTAGCACCCTCTAACCAAGGCCTCATAAGTTATCAAAGCCTGGAATAACTAGATTTAGCCAGCTTGGCTGGGAAGTTTCTATTCCCATAAATCCTTGTGCCTTTCCTTGAGCCCTTCAAGAGTTTTTTCCCCAATACAGCACTGCAACTTGACCATGCAGAGCCCATGAGAGAGAGATGGTGAAGGAAAGGCACATGGAGACAGGAGTCACCTGAGGACAAGGCAGGGCTCAGAGAACTCCTGCAGTGATGCTCAGATGTTCGGGAGCAGATGTTGGCATGGGATGGTGCTGGCAGGTGCAGACAGCAGATCCCTCAGTACCTCCCTTAGGAGCTCAGGGCACAGCAGTGTCCCCAGTTTGGGGACAGCCACACCCACAGGGGCTGCAGGAGCAGCTCTGGCCCTGGGAGACAGAAGGGAGGAAGCTGCAGGTGGAATCTCCTCAAATGCTGTGAAAAGCTGGGGCTGCCCCATCCCTGGCAGCGTCCAAGGCCAGGCTGGGCAGAGCTTGGAGCAACCTGGGATAGTGGAAGATGTCCCCAGGTAGGAACTGGGATAATTGATCTTTAAGATCTTGTCCAACCCAAGCCAGTCTGTGACTCTGAGATTCTAGGAAATGTCATTCCTGAGTGTCTCAGCTCTTACCTTGTGAAAATCCATGATGAAAATGACTTTCCTGCTTGCATTTCTTGTCTGGGGGAGCAGTTTGCATCCAGCTGGCAGTAAACAGTAGATCTTCATTATCCCTGGTACCAGAACCACCAAACCACTTTTCTCTCTCTTCCTGGGGACAAAATCCAACACCTCTCCTGTGGATACTAGAAAATGGTTTCACTTTCATCTGGCTGACTGAAGTCCTTAGAGCTGTGACTTGAGGGCACTTGGAAAATTGCCCCAGAAACAGGAGAAGGTTCCAGAGATATTCCCAAGGGGTGGGAAGCCTGTTGTGCCCTGGAACACGGCCCCAGCCACGATGTTTGCTTGGCCAGGTTTGAGGAAGGGCTGTGCTGCCCTCAGGGACCACAGGAGCATCTCCCAGAGAAAAAGAATCTGTGATGTCACTTCCAGTGATGGGGATCAGGCATTGGCTGGGCCATACAAAGGAAAGCAGAAAATGCTGTAAGAAAAGAAGTTTTACCCCAACCCAGGATTGGCTTTAAGAGCCAGGACTGCTTAGGATTAGTGTATGAGCCTTCCCAGGGCTGTGGCCCTTGGATCAATGAGCTGTGCAGGGTTGTCTGGAATTTGGCAATCAGGGGGTTCCCAAAAGGAAAAGAAAAGAAAGAAAAGAGCAGGAAGCCACAAAATGAACCAAAGTAGTGGAGGGGAAAAAAAAAAAACAAAAACGAACAAAAAACCAACAACAAACCAACCCCAAAAAACCCAAAACAAAACCAAAAAAGCCCACCCAGAGAGCCATTTTTAGGAATTTCTGGTTTATTTTCTCTGTAATAAATGTGGAGTGAGAAGAATTAATTCAAAATGCACCCTGTGCTCCAGCCTCCAGAAGCGCTGGCAGCAAAGTCAGCATGACAACAGCTCACCATGGCCCAGAGGCGGCACCAGGGACCCTCAACCCCCCCGGGCACAGGAAGGAGCAGGGACACTGTGTCACCAGCGGTGCTTTCAGCGCCATTTAACGTGAACTGTGCTTCCCAGGGCCACCGAAGGCCCACAGGCTCCATCAGGACAAGCCAGTTATCCCTGCGGCCACTGAAGCGCTCCAGGAGGGCTCTGCCTGACCCGGGACAGGGCCTCGGGGCCTCTGCGCTGGGGCCGGGGGTGGAGGAATCCCGCCGGGGCCGGGGCTGGCGGGTCCTGTCCCCTCAGGCCGGTCCCGTCCCCTCAGGCCGGTCCTGTCCCCTCAGCCCGGCCCCCCCAGCCCCGCGCGCTCCCCGCGGCCTCGGGCCCG
>WBNO01010594.1:44105-89738 GCA_013400575.1 Peucedramus taeniatus
GCGGCTCCGCGGGGGCTCGGCCCGGCCGGAGGAAGGCGCCCCGAGGAGCGCAGCGTGGCCCGCGCTGGAAGTTCCGGCGTGGCTCGTCTCGGAGCCCCGTGTCCAAGGGCTCCTCTACCTCCTCCGGCAGCGACAAGGATCGCGCTGTCGGGCAGAGCGCAGTAAACCTGTCACACTGTAGTGTGGTTTGCTCTTTTAATGGAGCCAGCGCTGTTCTACAGCCTGAGTCATCCCGCAGGCTCGTAGGGAAAGCTACGAGCTTGCCTTCTCCTGGAGCGGGAGCTGTGCCGTGCTCCATGTCCTGGCTTTTTGGAAAAACACTGCTGCCCAGTCCATTGCCGTCTTAGGACAGTATTTGCTTGATCGTCAATGTCTTTTACCAGGAAAAAAAGCCCTCGACGGTAATTGCAGTCCACTTGTATTACCTTGGTGACTCAGGCAGGGAGTTTGTATCCTTTTCCCTGCAAAATGTTTAGCTGTCAGTTTGCAATCTGTGCAAGGTTCAGGTGTAGCAAACAGCCCTTCCATAGTGTTTCTCCTCTTAATCACTGTGTAAATTTTTTTTTGTCTGGAACCAGCTGTGAACTCACTACCTCACAGCTCACTCTGTAGCCCTGTTTGGTTTCCTGTGTAGTGTCGGGTCTGTGTTAACATCTCTGCTTTGGTTGTAGATTACCTTGGAGGCTGTGTGAAGCTTCATGTGTCCTACTGATCAGGTTAAAGCTCAGGTGGAGAAGAAAATGGAAGAGAGCTTGAAGCCTTACTTATGCTTGTGGAATAGGTAGCCCTGGGAAGGGAGGTGTTTGGAGTATGATTTTGGACTGTTGGTTTTCCAGCTGTGGATCTGGTAGTGAGTTACATAAGGAAGTTGTGCTCCAGCTGAGTCTTGCTTCTGTGCATTGTTTTGTGCCTTTAGTGGTCCTCGGGGCATTGTGGGGTCTCTTCCACAGTGTTTGTGGGCTCACAGGTACTTTGGAAGAGCTCTTACTCCTCAGCAGTGGCTTCATAGGCCTGGGAGACACTGCAGTGGATGCTGAATAGGGTAAATGTGGCTGTGGGGGGCTGGGCACACACAGGCAGTGCAGGGCTCTCGTGGGGAGGGTGAATCTTGTGTCAGGTAAGTCAGGACAGCTGCTTGGCTGTAGTTCAGTGCATGCTGAGGGTCAGGAGTCAACACTGAGAGCACTTGCATTTGCAGGCTGGTTTGTGACAGGAGAAAAGCTGGATGTGTGGAGTCTTTGTTAACGTTGGGTGCTTGTGGGCTGACTCTTCATGCTGCTTTTCAAGAGTAAAGAATCCTGAGAGATAATGGGGACTGTGTAGGGCTATGAGACTCTTCAAAGCCTTGGGAAATAGCAAGAGCATCACCAAAGCAGTTTTGTGTGAGCTCTGCAAAGAGAGTTTCAGTAGAGTGAGTGTGGTGGCTGTGGAGGAGAGGGAGATGATGGGGCTGGAAGCAGCATTTCCACAAACAGCGTATGGGGAGGGAAATAAATCTGCCTGTTGTAGCAGCCCAGATGCTTTGAAAGTTGGATGGGCGTGAAGCTACAGGCTGGAAGGAGCACTCGGAGTGAGTTGCTGTGGGTGTCTCTGTAGCTGCTTCAGTAATCATGGCTGGCTGTTTACGCTCTGGCTATTTTAAACCCCCTGGAGAGCGCTCCTATCATCATCTCAGGGTTGTTGTGGTCTCTGGGAGTGTGCAGTGGCCGTCCCTGTCAGGATAACGAGGGGACAGCCAGTTTCTGACCTTTGCTGCTGCAGCTTGTGGCAGGAGCAGGAGCCTGCAGAATGGGGATTGAGTAGGAATAATCCCAGTGGGCTCGAGCACAGAGACATGATGGCAGAGAAAACTGCTGCTTTGGCTTTTTTTTAAGGGTGTTATCAGTCATGGTATATCAGTGTGCACGGCTCAGTCTGGCCACTGGCTCTTGCTCTTGGCAGTTGGGGTTTTTACTGAACCACAAAGGCTTTCTATGAGGTTTTTGTCAAAATTTTTGTGTCCTCGGATAACACAGGGCTGAGAACTTGGAAAGGAGAAAATCCCAAGAGTGAAGGTTTGATACATTGTTACCTGAAATGGCCTCTTGTGTGTTGAACTCGGCTGGGCTGGGAGAGGGGCAGAACCAGCAGTGGGCCCGAGTTGTTGCTGGCGTGAGGCAGCACAGAAACCTGCAGGGTCCGTCCCAGTCTGTCACTGGTGGCACAGTTGCTCTTGGGGTTGTGCAGAGGCTCGAGCTGGGGTAACATGTGTGCACACAGCAGCAGCTGTTCTCTAAGCAGATGCTCCAAAAGAGCTCAGGCTGGGTGAAACCTCCTCTCAGATTGCTGCCCGTGTTACTCACCACAATATTTTGGGCAGTGCAGCTCCAAATTCTTGTTTAGGTGCTTTTATTGGATCATGGGTTTGAAACTTGAAATCTTGTCTTGTGAAAAGTGTTTGGGGTGTAAGCAATACTGCCAGGCAGAGTCCTTGAAGGTAACACTGAAGAACAGTAATTGAATTGGTATTTTTATATATCTGTAAAAATGATCCATTTTATTCTAGATGTATTTTATAAGAAAAGCAGTGTGAAACATTCCAAGTGCAGGATGGGAGGGATGTACAGGAGGGCCTTCCATTTTAAGGTTTAAGCTGAAACCCTTTGGATTCAGCCACATCCCCATCTGTGTTGCTTATCTTTAGAATGCAATACCTATAACTGGATAACTAGGGCACCGTTTGGAGTTCTTTGAATGGGAAAGCAAGGAAAAGGTTAGCTCATTGTCTTTCACGGGTTCCCCTGTGTGATCAGCGGGTGAGGGGGAAGGGAAAGCAGCAGCTGTGCTCAAGCCCTGCTCAAGTAAAACACTTTCTGTAGCAGAGAAATTGGGGATTACTATTGCTTATAATGCCCAGGCCCAAAACCTGGTAGCTAAACTGAATTCCGTAGTGCTGTTCCTGTGTAGCTGTGGAAGCGGGGGGCAGTACCTGCTGTAGTCCTGCAGTCCAGAGATGCTTAGGCATCACTTCTGCCCCAAGGAGCAGTGCCTATGGGTGGGATGTGTGAGGACAACGGTGCAGACCGGCCTTGGTGGTCAGAGTTGTCTTTGTGCTACCTGTGCTGAGCAGACCTGGTGTTATTTCTATGCTGCCAGTTCTGTACAGCAGCCAGTGGGAGCAACTGGGTTCTTCCGCTGGGCCTCTCGCTGCGTGCGTGGAGCTGCCAGAGCAGCCCATCTGTGTTGGAGAGCTTGTGTACAGAGAATGCTGCTGCAGCTTCTGTTAGCTAGAGAGGTGTTTTGATACTCACATTCTACACCAGGAGGAAGTTACACATTGCTTTGGTCTTCTTCCTGTTCAGGCTTAGGAAAAAAAAATAAAAAGGAAAGGTGGCAGTTACATCAGAGCTTGTTTATAATATGTGCTTTGGCTATTGCTATGTTTCATGATTTCTCATGCTGCTCACTTGCCTTCTGACTTTTGCAGAGTCTTGTGAGGAGTCAGAGTTGGGGGATCTGAGCAACTTCAAGCATTGCAAAAGTAGTTTTTGTCAAAAGGAAGAGATTAAAATGCTTCTGTTACTTGTGATGGCATTGTAGTGGCAGATACTCTGGAATGACAGTCCTGTGGCTGGAAGAGCACCTATGGACATTGTAGGGAATTGTTGGCCTGACCTTGGTGCACATGTGTGACACTGCCTCCTGCCCAGAGCTGCTGGGCAGCTGGAGAGCAGAGCTGAGGGAAATGCCTCTGGATACAGGCTCTGGCATCTGGCACAGAGACACTGCTGGCCCAGAGAAGGGGCACAGGCTCTTCCCACTCTCCTGCCCTGTTGGCCTGCACAGGGAGGTGGCAGCTCCTCTGTGCCATGGTCCTGAGGTGAGGCAGGGTGTGATCAATTTGTCTTTGGCCCTCATTCCCCATTGCTTGGCTTTACTCTGTTGGGAGCTGGGAACAATTCATGGCTAAAGTGGCTACGAGTTCCTTTTTGGTTACATAAGTCAGGATTTTGTAACATCTCCCTACACTGCCTGTTGCTGAAAGGTTCAGGGGCTTCAGGCAAGTAAACTTGCTAAAGGCAAATGAAAAGCTTATTTCACTTTCAGCAGTAACCTGAGGCAGAAATTAGGTTTATAATCAAGCTAATGTGGTCTCTCAGTAAAGTACAATGTGAAAGCAGCTCAGACTGGAACAGAGTGGAAAGCCCATGGAGTTCAAGCTAAGAGGCCTTTGGATAATCCAGAGGAATACATACAGTGTGTTGGAGTGGATTTGAGGAGCTCTGCTGTATACCAAGGCTTAGTAAAATTGCTGGAGCTGGCTTGTAAAAAGAAAAGCATGCTGGCTTTTTACTTGCCTGATTGGCTTCTTGATGTTGCCATTTATGTTGGTTGTTCTTACTGAAGCATTAGCTTAATCCTTAAAACTAGTCTTATCTTTTGGCCAGAGCAGGTTTTACCAGGAGTGTGTTAGACTGGGTAGGGATTTGTTGTCTAGCAGAGTAAATTGGAACTGCACTAACAAATGTCTTTGGAGGTGATAATTGCAACTTGAAACATGTACAGGGTTAAACTTATAAGACTTAAACCATTTGTGTTTGAGTTTTTTGAAAGCTTCTTGTGCAGTTTGTGGATGCCTGCATTGAGGTATGTTTTAAAGGCACTGTACCAGCTCCTGGAAATAGAACAGGAGGAGGGTAGGGCTGAGGGGAGTGTGGGGCTGAGCGAGGCTGGTGGCACTGGTTTACCTGTGAGCCTCGAGGCCTTGCTGGCAGCTGATGGCTTTCATGGCTTGGGAAGCACAGTTGGGGGATCTGTGGTATAAGCACGTTCCATCTTCCTTAAAACGCCTTCCTGGAACCCCTGAGAAGGGATTGGTTTGTTTAGAACTTAAGAGCATTATTAAATCAGGTTTTAGAGCCTAAATATCAGTTTCTTGTGAGATTTTTTTAGCTTTTAGGGTTTCTCCTGTGTGGATTTAATGGTAGTAGTTTCGTTCAACTTGGCCTTTAGGCAGAACACCTTGAACCTTGCTTTGTGATGTGCTTCTACTTCCTCATTTTTGCTGAGGGACTCATTAAGAGTTGTGAGATGGGTCAGGTTAATGGTAGGATCCACAGCAGTGGGCCCAGCCCCAGGGGTATTTTGCTTAGGGGAGATGGCAGAAACTTTAAATTCTATAAGATGCCTTCTTCAGCTTGGAAAGCCAGCTCAGGGTGAGGCAGTCCTGGGAGCTGAGTAACTCATACTGGAACTTGATCTTAAGGCTGCTTGTGAATTCCTGAAGCATAACCTGCATGTGCTTAAGGATCAAAAACTGTCTGGAGTGGAAACTGCTGTGACTTTCTTCAGGTTTTGGCTTAATATCAGTGTGGTCAAGGACAGTCTTGATCATGGATCAGCAAGACTTCCTGGATCAGGGAGAAACTGGGCTTTGCAAATTGGGATCCAATGCATTCAGGTTGTAGATGATACCAAACTGTAACTGAATCCTCCATGTGTTATGAGTTCCAGTTTAATGGGAACTCCAGAGTAATTTGTTCAGAGTTACAGAAACCCCTGTAACTTCTCAGAGCCCCTCAGCAACAACTGGAAGCCAAGACCTCGCTGGGTCTGGAGTTGTGCTCGTGATACCTTGGGAGCTGCACAGGAGCCTGCAACAGCAGAGCAGCCTCTGGGACAGGTGCCTGGCTGTGTGCAGCAGCTGTGGGTGCTCCTCTCTGTGCTGCCTGGGTAGATGGAGCCGTGAGCTGCTGCTTTCCTGTTCCTGAACGTGGCTCTGCAGGTGTAGTGGGAGTTTTAGAGCAGCTGGAAGGGAATGGCACGGCACGTTAAAGGCTTTATCTGTGCTCTGCCAGGAAATCCAGGGGAGTGTTTGCCTCTCCTGTAGGCAGAAGCAGCTGGTGCCTGCACTCCAGAGTCTTGAGAGGTGGAGGGGAGGAGCTGAACTTGTTCTCCAGGCTGTTCTACAAAATTTGGGAAGTTTTGTGCTGCAGGGGTTAGAATTGAGAGTTGGTGCAATACTTTTTTAAGCACAAGGAACTTACACACTGGTTTTTACATAGACCTTTTAATCTGTGATGTTTCACTCCATGAATTTATAGAGCAGAACCTGAAATGCCACCTTGTCACTGAGACAAGTGGTACAAGTGGTTGTTGTAAGTCATCACTTTCTACTGAGATAATACCCAGGGCTTCAGAAAATTCAGAAATCTCCCAGAAACTCAATATGTAGAGAATGAAATAGTGTTTTGATGAGAAACTGCTACTACCTGAACTTCACTGCTGCCTCTCTGTCTCTTGGGGACTTACCTTGTGGCCCCTCTGCTATATGCAGTTTGAAGGGTTGGTGCATTTGGGCAGCAGGATGTAGGGGGAGTGTCAGGGCAGCTCTGGAACTGTGTGTTCTACTAACTGTAGAATGTGTGCCCAAGCTCATGTTTGTAACTATTTCCCTGTTGTGGCAGGGAAGGTGCATGTTGTGTGTTCATAAATATCATCCATGGTAGGTTGTGGTCATGTATGGAAAATGTGGATTCTAACAGTTGTACCTTCTGAGTCTTGTGGATGCATAGTATTGATGCATAAAATGGGATGACAAGTGGTAAGGAGTTGTTTGGTTTTTTTTTTTTAGTTGTGTGTTTAAGGTTTTGAATGCAATAGAATTAAATATTTTTTCCAGAAAAATCAGAGTCCACTACTGTTTTGAAGTGGACTGTACTCTGTAGGACTTTAGAAAGAGTAGATACATTGCTGTTTTAAAGTTTTTCATGCCTGTTGTGTGTAGACTCAGTTCATTCTTTGTAGCCATGACTAGACTGCCTCTGAGGAAGGTATGTGTAGGTTTCTGTGCGTTCCTGTGCTACCCTGGTGGTTCAGGGTGCTGAAGCCACTCCACAGGGCTTTGTGCCTTTGGAGGACACTTGGTGAAACTCTCTCCACCTCCAGGAGGGAGAAGGCTCTTCAGCAGGTGCTGCATGCTCAGTTTCTGTTCCTGTTTATGTCCATGCTGAACACCAAGTGGGAAAAGCCCAGCAGGAGCACTAGAAAAGCTTCCATAGTCTGGTGTCAAGTCAAGGAGGCTTCCAGCAGGGCTCTCTAGAAGCTGGAAGCTGCTGAGGACAAAACTTAAATATGTGTGTGTGTCAGGGCCTGTGAAGTTTTCTGGGGCACTGCCTCTGGAGGGGGAATCCAGAGATGTATGTGTTTGGTGTGAGGCAGCATTTGTGTCTTGTGGGTTTGGTTAGTGGTGGCCTCCTAGTTCCTGGGAAGTAGAAGCTGGAACTCCCAGAGATCATCTGTTCAAAAGCTTAATCACTGCCTGTAAATAACAAAAGGCCATTAAATGGCAAATTTTCTTCCATTCCTGCAATCAGCTTGTCTTAATCATTGTACTTAAATGTTTAGTCTGCCAAAAGCCTGGTATGGAGGTTCCAGTTTGGACTGTTCTGGGAGGTGAAAAGCTGAACACACAATGGACCAGGGACAGCATGGGAGTGTTTCCTGAGCACTGGATAATAGTTGTAATCCTTATCTGGTGTGTGTTCAGCTTTCTAGACTGAGTTCACAGAGAAAAATGGTAATATGTTCAGGCCCATCGTGCAAAGCAGGTCAGTGACTGAGCCAGAAATGGAGCAGGTAAAGTTTGACTTCAAAGTTTTGTTCTATTTGCACTTCCCACCAAACATCCACTTCCTGAGCAAATCGCTGATGTGAGTTACTGGTAACAGTAACTCTCTGAACTGTGCTGAAATTTTGCTTCAAATTGAAGCAAAATAGTATAGTTCAGGTGTACTGTGAGTTACTCAGCCTGTTCAGACTCATAATGGGACTTCTTCAGAAGAGAATTTGACTGACACAGCCACTGAAAAGTGTGAGATTTCAATGAGGTTTGTGGGTATGGAAGGCCTTGTGTTTTATTCCATTCCACCCATGGTCACTGTTGTGTACGTGTGGAGGTGGAACAGCCCCAGGTTATGGGAGCTGTGTGTGCTGCAGGCTGGCTGTGCAGGTGATAAACTGGATCACTGTAGCTGGAGCAGCACTGTAGCTGTTACAATTGAGGGAATAAAATAAGGCTGATACTGAGAGTTGTTGGATTGGGGCCATCTTATCTCTGTGTGACCTGAGGCTGGTGGAAGATACAGTACCTTGGTAATGCTTGGGAGCAGTGCAGGCAGACCTGACAACCCCTGTGACGTTAGGATTGCTGTGACTCAGGGCTCTGGAGCCTGGACAGGTCACTGAGGCCTGTGCCAGATGTGTCTCCTGGGTTTAAGATGCAACTTTACTTTCCAGAGTCCTGGTTATTAGTTCTGTGGTGCTGCCAGAGTGCCCCTAGCAGCCTTTGAGCAATGACATGGTTGTTTTTGAAATCAAGTGAAACAAACTCTTCCTGTTTTTTAGGAGTTGAACGACCTGGCACGTGATCCTCCAGCACAGTGTTCAGCAGGGCCTGTCGGGGATGACAGTAAGTATCTACTCTCAGCAAGCACCTGCCCTCTCCCACGTTTTTCCTTTTCCTTCTAAAATGGGATGTCCAGTTCCTCAGTGAGGAGTATCCTTCTGTTGCTTTTAGAGTACTAGATAATACTCCACCTCCTGATTTTAAATTTGCTGCTCTTCTGTGTCTCTTACACCTTCCTTGTGTGCCAGCAGTGTTATTCCCACTCTATTGATTGGGCAACTCAATGCACATCTTAAATTATGCCTTTTAAATTAACTGTTCTGGACTTCTCATGGGAGATGGTGTTGGAAAACCTCAGCAGATCTGTGGTCAAACCAGTAAGCAGCTGCCCACAGCCTTCTGAACTCAGATATCTAAACTATACATGGTGTCTGAAAACTTCTCAAATCAGCATGCCCTGCCAGGTCCTATGTAAGGGACAGCCTCAGACAATCTTCTTGGCCTTCCTGCTCAAGTCTGTTCACCTGGGGAGTGGCTGGGTTTGTTGCTCTCTCCTGTGCTCACACTCTCCTGTAGCAGCTCTGACATGTGGGAAAGGCTCCTTGAGAACTTCTGGAAGCGATGGCTGCAGTACCCCCTAAACAGCACACACTGAATTTGCTGTGCAGTGTGGTGTGACAAGTGATGTCAGCAAAGCATACAGGCTCCTGAGAGGGGGGAGAGTGAGGCAGGGAACCCCTCCTTCTCTGTGCTGAGAGGTCTAAGCTCAGGTATCCTTTCTAAAAGAAAAAAATTAGCTGCTGAGATCTTTCTGAATCATTTCTGAGCTACTCAGCAGTGCTGAAGTGTATAGAAAGTTACACATTCCTGTAGAAATATAAGGCTACATTAAAGAAAGCACTTGAAACCTGAGGGTGAAAATACTGAAATTAGTGGGAATGTTCCTATTCAGCAGCTCTTTCAAATGAGTGGAAGCCCAGCTTGGTTTTGAGTGTGTTTAGCAGTAGTTACTTCACAACCTAGTTTTGCTTTCCAAATAGTATTTCAAAGAGGTTTGTAGTTTCATAGACAAGAAATTACTAAGATGGAGAGCCAGTCAGAGGCTTTTTTTCCCTTAAATTAGCAAGTTTAATTTGTGCCATGATAAACTACTTTGTGTTTTCCAAAGCCTTATCAAAGGTGGTGATGATTGTCTGGCAGAGGAGGTGGTAACAGAAGTTGGTGAAGGCTGAGAATGGAAAGTTACTACTGAGTACAGAAAGCTTTAAAGTACTATTCAGTTCTCCTGGTGCCACCTTTCTGAAAGACCTCTAATGAAAGACTTTTGTTCTTGAGAGCCACAGTTTGGATGTGTGTAAGTGGATAGCAGTGGCAGCAACAGAAAGGTGCCTTCTCCCAGGTCCCTGTGCTCCAGGTCTGCTGCAGCTGCCTTGTCAGAGCGACATTTCCCAGAGTTCAGGACATGCTGTGCTTGCAGAGTGCTGTCCTGTGGCTGTTCCAGCTGATAGAAACTGTCCCCAGCTGTAAGCTGCTCATCCCTGGAGTTCATGAACCTCAGAAAGTAATGGGCTGTTCCTGCATTGTGAACTGTAGGAATGGGATTTTCTTAGCAATGTAGTTTTAGCTTTCTTCCAGCCACCTCTGGGCCCGTGTTTTGGAAATGTGCTGGGGACTGGATGATGTTGGTATGCTTCCAGTGGCTTAGCCTGTTCCAAATATGTACCTGTGCTTACCTACTGAAAGCCAGCAGCCCTCTGCCTTTGTAAATACCTCTTGTTTGGCTGATTGCAAAGGAAAGAATCAATTGGAATAAGCTCTGCATGACAAATCCATCTCTACATTCACCAGACTTGTCCTGAATGTTACCAGGATTTAAAGCTTAGGTTAAGCAAGCATCCCAGTCTGGGGTGGGCATTGAGTCAGAGGAAACAAACCTCCCTTCTAGCTTTCAAAAAGTTCAGATTGCCTGTGGATATATTTCTGGGGTTTTGTTGGGTGTAAGGGAATCGTTGGTTATTTGAGGTTCTCTTTTCAGTGGTGACTCTGCAGAGCAATCACAGTGAATCTCATCAGGATCTGAGATTTTTACTGGTTTTGCTGTGATTGGCTACAATCTCCTGTGGGATTTCTGCTGCCCCTTTGTCCTCGCCTCTGTTTCTCCCTGTCCTGCTGCAGGTGACAGGGAGCTCCTGGGGAAACTGTCTAACCCCTTGAAGATGGGTGAATGCTACATGTGAGCTGCTGTCTTGGTTTCCTAATTCTGCATTGGATGTAGAGTTTCTCAAAGCCGGGCTTCTGAGAGAGTGAATATTTAAGTAGTGAAATCCTCTCTCTCTGTTAGAGCTGAGAGCTCTAAGCTCAGGTATCCTTTCTAAAAGAAAAAAATTAGCTGCTGAGATCTTTCTGAATCATTTCTGAGCTACTCAGCAGTGCTGAAGTGTATAGAAAGTTACACATTCCTGTAGAAATGTAGGAGTAGATTAAAACAAACCTGTTCCAACCCAACACTCTTCTCCTCTGGCCTTGCAGAGCTACTCCCACTCTGCTTTTTTCCTCCTTCCTTGTATGAGATCATTCTGAGCTGTAATGCCTGTACCGTGTGTAATTAAAAACTGCTTGTGCTGGATGAGAACAGGTAGTACCACTCCTGCTTTTGGCCCAGGTAGTCCTGACAGCTGTGGACACCAGGTGCCCGTGAGGCACACACGCTTCCAGGTGGCTTCATGTCCTGTCTTGAAGACTTCCTTTGAAACAACTGGAGTCATCCACAACTCCCCAGTTCTGAAGGTGCTGTGTAGGTGACATCCTTGCTGAGGGAAGCTTCCATAGTCTTAATTCACAAATAATTTCCTAAGCTGGTGCTTTTTGCACAGGCACTGGAGCCTGTGGAGACACAGGAACCCTGAGAGCTCCCCAATGTGACTGCTACAGACTATCAGCTTTGACTGTTTTCCAGCACAGCAGCATTCTTCACAAATCTTCTTTGTTACCAGGTGAAAGTTCTCTTAGGCAGATGCATACAAGTGAGGATTAACTTCTGTCCATTTAACCTGAAGTGTGTCCTGGCACATCCTGCTCCAAGTATGGGGCAGACTATCCTTCCTGCATTCTTTTAGGCCAGTTCTTTCTGCTGCTTTAATGAAATCTTGAGGCCTCTGTGGAGATTATGCTTAAATGTTGTGAGGACACCGCTGGTTTAGGTCACCTCTGTAGGTGTGGTTCACACAGAGCCTGGGCTTCCCCTCTGTGTGTCACAGCTCTGAGTAGGAGAGCTGGTGTGAGTTCATGCTGGACCTTTGCTGTAGCTGGCTTGAAGAGGGCAGTCGTGGGTGCTGATTCATTAAAAATTACAAAGTTTAAACTCACAATTTTGAGTCTGAAAAGTTGCCTAGAACTATGCGGGTTTTTATTGTAATGGGATTTTTTGCAGGACATGTGTGGTACCACAGCAGTCCTCAAGTGAGGATTGCAGAGTATCGAGTGTTTCTCTCTGTCTCTCTTTAATTCCTTGGCTCACTTTCCTGCAGCCTTTCACAAGGCTTTGTTTTTAAAATAGACTTTTCTGTGCTGCTTTGTCTGGAAGAAAGTAGATCATTACTTGAGCTTCTCCAAACTGAAGTAAATCTCTCTCTCTCTTTTTCAGTGTTCCACTGGCAAGCTACAATAATGGGACCAGTAAGTATGAGAGAATTGATGTTCATGGCTTTTTTGACTGGTGGTCTTGTAGTAACTCCTCAAGCTGCAATGATTCTTTTTCATTAACAGAATGACAGTCCCTATCAAGGTGGAGTATTTTTCTTGACAATTCACTTCCCGACAGATTATCCCTTCAAACCACCTAAGGTGAGTGGCTTCTGCTATAAATCTGTTACCATGTGGTGTGATGTATATTTGTGAGCCTACACTGAAATTCTCCTTCTTCTGCAGGTTGCATTTACAACAAGAATCTATCATCCAAATATTAACAGTAATGGCAGCATTTGTCTTGATATTCTACGATCACAGTGGTCCCCAGCACTAACTATTTCAAAAGGTACCTCCAATGCTTATTTCATTTTACTCTGCTAAAGTGAAGTACTGATTTGGGATGTAAAAACTGCTGCATTCCTGCTGGAATCCACCATTTCTGTGGTCACTGCTTCTGTCCTGTGACTCTGCATGGAGCCAATTCCTGAGCATGGGATGTTCAGGACATCCAGCTTCCCTGTGGCCATAGGGAGACTCCTCAGCTTTGCCAGTGGATCAGATAAGTCTTACTACACTGAGTACATACTCCTGCCACCTCCCCTCAGAACACTTCAACTAAAAATAGATATAAATATATATAAAATAAAACCTAGTGTGTGACAGTGGAAGACTTTAATGTTCAAGATATGCCCAGAGTAAAGTATGTAAGGGAGCAGATGTGGCTTTTAAAAAACAGTGAAGTTGCTAATTCTTTGTCATATTAAAAATAATTTCTCTTTCAAGGCAGCATCAGACTCCATGTTGGTAATTTTTCAACAGAACTTCCAGTGGTGTGGACTACTGAAACATGGTTTAAAACTTACCTAGCTTGAACAATCTAAAATAATTAGGTAATAGCATTCTGGTCCCTGTGAATTGTGTTAGCTTCTGGGACACTGGAATTTAGCCTTTGCCTGGTAAAGCACTATTCATATTTAATATAAATAGGAGGCTTTAAACATCTTGAAAGAAGACTGAATTTTTTATTTTTTTTTGCTATTGAAACTGTAGATATACAAAGTGTGGATCAAGTTTGTAGGTCTAGCCATGGCTATTTAGGAATATTTGGAGTCTACCCTGTGCGTGATCATGTCTTGACCCTTCTGTTCTGTAGCTTCACACTGTCCTTGTAATCAAATGCTGCAGTTGTCACATTGATTACATTGTCCTTCACAGTGTCCCTGCTCTGAGGCTCTCCTGTTGCCTGTCCTTCTCTCCAGCTACATGTGATGTTCCCAGGCACTTTCTGGTTCAGACAGGTGATCCTGGTGCATCTCTTGGACATCATCACTGTCTGCCTTTCCCTGAACCCACTGAAGTTCCCACCTTCTCTGTCCAGCTAAAGGCATTTGCAGAAGCAGATGGAGAGGCAAAACACTTCTGTCTCTTGTCAGAAGTGAATCTGCTTGGGCACAAGGCTCAAAGTCTTCAAAGAATTGAAAAAATTACATCAATGAAGAAAAAATGACTGATTGTCAGGTTGCTGCAGTTTCCTTACAGGTGCTCTCAGTCAGTACTGGCTGCTCTTAAAAGCACCAAATTAGCCCCAAGCACTGATGTCTGCTCTGGTTTAATTGTTGCTTAACTGGAGAAAATGCTGTGTTGTTTTAGGGAGTCTGAAGTGACCAGATGGGTGGTGGGGTGATAGCACAAATGAAAATACTGGAAGATAGACTGGAATTAGGACAATTGGGAGAAGATGGGGCAAGAATTTAAGAGGCTGATCCAGGGTGGCAGTGAACTATCTATTAGTGGCTGTCAGCTTTAATCACTCAGAAAATACATCCTAGTGTTAATTTTACTGCCCAAATACATTTGCAATATGCTTCAACTTCTCAATCTCTCTGCTTTGAGTTCTGCTTTGAACTCTTTTTTTCTTATCCTTTTCAAACTATATCCTTGTGACTCAGCTGGAATAAGCCATGGGATCAGGATGGCTGTTCTGTGCCACCTGCCCCTTCCAGTGCCCCTCTCTCTCCTGGGTTTAGGGGGCTCTGTAGTGCTGATCACTTCTCATTGCTGAACAGTTCAGCTGAATGCCCACACTGCTGCACACAGCACAACATCCACACTGCTCTAACCTGGGAGGAAACCTTGTCCCCGCTCACGTGGACTACATTTACTGAAGGAATTAAAACAACAAAGCCAATTCCTAGGGGTAGTTTTATAGGAATACTTCCCTCAGAATCACAGGGATGCCCTGTCAAAAGGCAGACTTCAATTCAGAAGCAGAGCTGCTACTTAGGGGAAGTGTTCCCATCTTGAACAAATGGAAATAAAGTCGACAAAGGCAGCTTGAATGTTTTAGAGTTGAAATCTTGTGTTCAGTCAGATTAGAGTGTGTCATGACAGACTTCAGAGATGTTTCAGCTTTCTAGTAACTGATCAGCCTTACCAAAGAATGAATATGTTAGCATGAAAAATTGTTGGATTAGGTAGTTTAGGGTGAATAAGACTTACACTGTTTAGCAATAAGATCATACCTCTTCCAAAGCATCAATTTATTATTTGTAGTGTAGATTTCTAAGAGTATTTCCTAAATTGTGCCACCCTTTGGATGCCACTGGGGGCAAGCTGTTTGAATTTAAAATCTGTAAGCAGATAACTTAGAGCACAGCTATGAAAAATGTACTTCCTACTGATTGAGAAATCTGGAAAGAGTAGAAACAGTCCTTGTAGGAAAGAGCTTATCATGCACAGCTTCCTCCTGAGGCAGCTGAGAGGCAGCACTATCAACAGTTCACTGTTATGCTCACAGTTAATGTGTGGGTACACTAAGATGTTTTTTCACCTTAACCTGCAAGGAGAGAGGGGAAGGGGTGTGCACTGACTTCCTGTGGGTTAAAAGTGCCACTTTCTGTTGGAAAGACTGAAAAATCATATCAGTGCTGGTTAATCATTCCAGTTCAGTGGTAAAGGTAGGGGTCTTGGCTCCTCACACTCTGGAGCCAGCCCTCTGTAAGCAGTTTAATAAAGATTGTGGTTATGATAGAGGTGATTGGCATTTTGGGGTTTTGTTCTGTCTCTCCTACAGTTGTTAAAACTTGGGAGAACAGCAGTGACTATCTCAGTACAACAGCTGACTTGCCTATATTAGTAATTCTGAACTCAGTGTTCCCTCAAGAATACATGCTGGAGAATAAATAATCTCAAAATACAGTCTTAATCACACCATGGTGGGTAATTTGAACTCCAAGGCTTAAGCAGAATGCATAGGCTTAAATTAAAAACATTACCTCCAAGTCTGCATAAATAAGAATCCCTGTTGCCTGAAACAGGAGACTATGAAGTGTTTTAACATTATTACAGTTATTCTCAGCCATTTTGGGGGGGGAAAACACTTTCTCTTGAATTTGGCAAGTGGCTGTGCAAGAGTTAATCCTGAACTAAAGCACTTCTACAGTAAAGGTTGGACTAATCTGCTGTCTTTTCCCTATGTTCTGTAACAAAACTTCTTCCCATGTTTTGTAAGGAATGAATCATGGAGCCTGTGTGAATGTGCTGGAAGGGCAGTGAGTAACCTCAGCCTCATTCATGCAAGACTTCAGCTCCCACTGTCCAGACTTCCATGCCTGGTGCAGTGAGCATTTTCTGGGATGTTGCTCTTCACGAATCACTTCACTAAGACTTGCTGGAAGTAATAGTACTGAGAGATTGAATTGGGCATTCACAGTGCCATTTTCAAAATCAGGAAGTTGGTTTCTGATAATCTTGGCTTTTAGTTTGCCCATTGTAGCTTTACCCACATAAATGAGGGTGGCTTTGTCACAGAGTGTGGGTCAGTTTCTCCAGCTGTGCTGAGTTGGGGTTCTGAGGGAAATGCCCATTTTTGTTTCAACTCTTACAGCTGTAATTGAGCCACTTGTGCAGCTTCCCAAGAGTTGCCCTTGCTCCAGAGAAGGCTGTGCTAGAGGTGCCATCAGGGCTGTGATCTTTTCCCTCTGTTGGGTGCTGATGAAACTGTACAGGCCTGGAGCATTGTTCAGTGTGGGATCCCTAGCCAAGGAAAGTGTGGATGTACTGGAGAGAGCCCAGTAAAAGGCAGGAATGTCCTGGAGGGACTGGAGCATCTCCCCTTATGAGGACAGGCTGAGAGCTGGGACTGTTCAACCTGGAGAAGAGGATGTTCAGGGGGATCTTATCAGTGTCTGTATATACTTGAAGAGAAGATGTGGAGATGAGATGAGGAGCCAGACTCTTCTCAGTAGTGCCCAGTGACAGGACAAGAGGCAGTGGGCACAAGCTGAAGCACAGGAGGGTCTCTGAACAGCAGGAAACACTTGATGTACTTTTACTGTGAGGATGTTGAGCACCAGCTCAGGTTGCCTTGGGAGGCTGTGGGCTGTCCCGCCTTTGAGATACTCCAAAGCCCCTGGACATTGTCATGAACAGCCTGTAGGTGGCTCTGCTTGAGACATGATGATCTCCAGAGGTCCCTTCCAACCTCAACCAGTCTGTGATACACTAGGCAACTCTTAACTTTTCTTCTTTTGTCACCAGAAATTGTTGAACTGACTTAGCAGGAATGCAAGTTGCTTTGGAGCCAGAAGTTTAAACTGCTCAGATTTAAAGGTACACTTCCTGTAAGGCTGGGGAAGATGGCTGGAGGAGTTGGAAATGGGGTTGTGGTTAAGAAATAGGATTTAACTCGAGCAGAGGCCAGAGTTCCTTTCATTTATTTGGATGCATCTTGCCTGTTCACAGTCAGGAGCCAGGCATTTGAACTTGCTGGTCAGTAGTGTTTCCAGTGTTCAATGCTGCAAGCTTAACATCTGTCAGTACTGATAGAGCTTTGACCACTACATGTCTCAAGTTTCAGGGGTTTGGAGCCTGAAATTCAAAAACCATGATTGTGTAGGAGAATATTCCTCAAAATCAGGAAAAAACCTGACCTCCTGTATGGAGCAGAGATGGAAGTAGCAGTGAACCTTGATGTGGAGTATGCCAGGCTGATGATGAACAAAGGAGCCCTTACTGGTGAGAGAAGCAGGACAGTTGGATAAACCCTTCAAAATGGAATTAAGAATTCCTCAGCAGTGTGACACTTCCAAAGCTCCCATTTCTGCTGGCAAAGGGGACTCCCAGCATACCAGGCTCAGTCAAACCTGAGCTGACAAATGGTTACTTTTCCACTCAAACTGGGCTGGGCCAGAAGCACAGCACTGTCTGCCAGAGCCCATGGCCTGGTCTCCAAGAGGTGACAGATCACTTTCCTTGGAAAGCCCTGGCACAGTGTTTGTCATTCACCCAGGACAGAGCAGGTGGGCTGGGCTGCTGCCTTTGCTGTGAACTCATGATGGCCAGGGATGGATGCTTCCCTGTTTTATCCAACTGCTCTGTGTCACTGCATGAGCTTTTCCATGATCAGGTGGTCCTGACACTCTGGTGTGACTCCAGCCAGGATGGAGAGCTGAGTGTCATCCTGCTGTCCTGACAGCCTGGCATGCAGAGTAACCATCTCAGCAGCTTCTTGGTACTGTACAAACATTTTGTTGGTGCAGTCTCTGTGCCTGCTCAGAGATGGACCTTCACTCCTAGATGGATTCTAAATTGGCTCCTTTTGGAGAGCAGTAACTGCACCAAACAGCAGTTGGATCAGAACACACCAGCTGTTTCTTCTGGGGAGCTCATTACCTTGGAAAAATAAGTGCCATTTATTTCCCTTCTGTGGATTTAGCTGGAGATTCCATGGCTCCTCAGCTGCTTTTCCTTACTCTGAAGTACCCCATGGATGGGGGCTTTACTGGAGCAAGTTTGTTTGGAATTCCAGCTAGACTTAAACAATAGGATCTGTAGTGGTTGGTACCCTGTATCAAGGGGGTGGCTGGAGTGGTGGACATGACACCAGTCAGGCTGTGCAGACAGAGTGAGTGATTTGGGGTTTGTGTTTTGGAAGATGAGGATCAGCTGCTTTTAAGAGTGTCTTTGCCTCTGAGTTCCAGGAGCTTTAATATATCCTATATCTGGATGTTCCAGCAGCCAGATAAGCTTTAAATTGTGTTCTGCACTGCTCATTTGGCTAGTGCTTGAAGGACCTGTGGAGAGCTGACACCATGGATTGTCCTGACTAGTGACTGAGCTGCTTCATAGCAGAGGAAACCCAGCCATGAAATTTACCTGTGGAATTTGCATCTGCATCTGCTCAGCCTGAGGTGGGGCAGAACCAGGAAGCTGCAGTTGCCCATCAAGGGTGGTGGATTGACCTTGGCAGTGTGAGAGCACAGCAGGGCAGCTGCTGAGGTGGACTGTGCAGTGGGGAGCTGGTCTAGTTGCCAAGCTGTCAGTGGCATGATTTTCTGCACAGAGGAGCTGCCTGGAGAAAGATGGCCCATGAGTTTCATTGTTACATGCTTTGTAAAGGAAAGTCTTGCAGTGGGAACCTGGATCTCAGTTGTGCAGTGTTACACTGGTGGGCCTTTGTATGTTACTCAAGCAGTCTTAGGTGTTCAGTGATCATTGTGCCTGATGAGAATGCATTTCTGTCATTGCTCTGTGGGGAAGCTGAGCCCATTTTCTAGAAGCACTTTGTTACCAGCCCTTCTGCTTGACGAGTTTGGTTCTCCCAGCTCCTTGATGTTGAGGAGTCTGTGCTAGTCCTTGGCAGCAGGAAGCACACAGAAGAGTAAATTGTACCTGTTATCTGCAGAGATAGATGGGGGAGTGTAGTTGAAGGCTTGGAGGTCAGTAGGCAGCCTGGTTGGTGAAATAAAACAAAGCAAAACCAATTTTCTTGTGAAAAGGAGCTTAAAAGTGACAGTGGTTTAAGTTGCTTAGTGGCTGGACAGTTCTGACAGCTAAGAGTTATGAGAAATAATTCTGTACAGAGTTATTTTAAGGGATGAATCCCTTGAGTCAATGGCAAGTAAAATTTATTTTGCTATTACTGAGAAAAATCCAGACTTGAATTCAAAGAGTGCACACTTGAGGTACATCCCTGCCAGTGAGGGACTTGAAGGGATTCTGCCAAGCTGATAATGCTTTGCCCATGGCCATGCAGGATGTTCAGCTGTAAAGTGTCACTTACCTGCCTGGTGTTATTCAACCTGATTCTGTGGTTCCAAAATTTTTGGGGAATTCTTTTTATTGTCTGATAGTAATGTTGTAGTCATTTGACAAGAAAATGTCCAGGCTTTGCTGTGGAATTCATTGCAGTAATACTTGATTGCAGAGGGAGGTGGCCTGGTGAATCTCTTATTCCATGGTGTTGGTTTAACTCATTACCTTGATACATCAAAGCACTCTGATACACAGCTGACATTTGTAAGGGTTGCTTCCCCTTTACCCTTGCACTTGAAACTTTGAGGTGGTGTCTTTTCCAAGGGATTTTTCTGTATGTTGATCTAAAACATGTGCATGTGCAGTGTTCTAGTGGAAAGCCTCAGGAGAAACTTGCAGAATTGATTTTGGACAAATAGCTGGGTTCGGCAGGATATTAAAATTAAACCAGTTTAGTTAAAAATGCTTTTTTTGCTGAGGCTGTACAGATAAAAGGGGAATCATGTGAAGTCACCAGCAAGAGAGAATGTAATGAGAATAATTTGGAATAATGCAGACTTAGAAAAATAAATCAAAGCAGCTGAATGTTGCAGTGCAGCTTGAAGCCAAATGATTGTGTCCATTTTTAATTCAGTGTTTCTGGAGTGATACTGAAAAGTGAACTGGTGAGTGTTAGGAAAAGGGGTGTGAAGGTGGGCAGAGAGCAGTGGACAGACCTGCAGTGTGGTTCTGCTGATGAAGGCTGAGCCACTGTGTTCAAAAATGTCCTTGAGTTTTTAAAGAACTGTGATAAGATAAAACTTGAGGGAGTAGTTACAACAGCAGACCAGAAAACTTTTGATAGGATTTCCTCTGTCTTCTGGTGAAGGCAGGTTGATTGGACCTGCCTTGCTCATCCTACAGCTGAAGAAACTTCAGTGACCAGAGCAGTGGAGTCTGACAGAAAGAAATGAGCTAAGGAAAATTGCTGGAGAAACAGCTGTTTTCAAACTACAATGACTGGGAGCAGTGTGAGGTGGCAGAGGTGTTCCCATTGAAAACTAACATGGGCTTTACTTGATTTATAGGGGGGAAAAGAGCTAGTGCTGGATCTGTTCTACAGGTGCTAAGTGTGCTGCCTTGCTGAGGGACAGCAGTGCAGCAGCAGTGAACTGCAGACCTCCTGCACATTCTGGGCTGAGAGGGAGCTCAGTAAATGCACCCTGTGTCAGTTGATGGTGGAGAATCATTAAGCTCTTAACTCTCACAAGTGCACTATGAAAAACTGGGAAAAGGGTGAAGAGGTTTGCTCCTTTTTCTAGAAGCAGAAATAACTTCACCAAACCAAGACTGGTTTGTTACCAAACTTGTTTTAGAAGCTTTGAACTGGGAATCCATAATTCCTTAGTGAAGGGTCTACAGAAACAGGTGGGAAAACTGAACTAAGTGGCTATGTGGGTTCTTGGTGCTCACAACACTGAGTAACTTGTGCAGTTCAGACCTAAGGAAAGCTTTCACTCTCGTCCCACTTGGAAAAAACTGAATATCAGACCTGTTTCCATCTTCTGTCTGGAGTGTGGTAAGGCCCTGGCACAGGTTGTCCAGAACAGTTGTGGCTGCCCCATCCCTAGAAGTGTTCAAGGCCAGGTTGGACAGGGCTTGGAGTGCCTTGGGCAAGTGGAAGGTGTCCCTGCCCATGGCAGGGGGTTGGGAATGAGATGGACTTTGAAGGGCCTTCTATCCCAAGCCATTCTGTGATCTCTGTTTTGTGGCCCTCTTTTAACCTGTCTTAAGGCCTTTGTTTTTATGGACTGCATGCTGTTTCCCTTCATTTTTCATAGATAGCTCTGCCTCTTGCAAGTGATGGAAATTGGAGCAGATTCGTGTTTAGTGTCTTCAAACTCCTCACTCTTGTCATCTGCACCTTGCTTGGAGGCTGCACTGTGACAACTGCTTTGCTGCAATTGGTGAAGGGACATATGGAGTGGCACTGTTTGATCCAAACAGGCTGAGAGAAGGGAATGTTTGGCATTTTCAGGAGTGGGGCAAGATGTCCCTGCCATGCCTGGTGTAGTGTTGTCCCAATATGTTTGCTTATAACTTCCTGCCTTCTCCTCCCTTCTCCTCTGCAGTGAGTGTAGGAATGTCCATGTGCTATTTGTGGCTTTGCAGCAGTGTCCTGGCTCCTTGTATGGATGAGGGTTGTCACTCTGCCGAGTGGGATGTGCCTTCTGGGATACATGCACTATGTATTTATAGTGAAACACTCAAATTCTGGGGGTCTGTGATCAATACAAGTGCAAGGAGCTGGGCATTCTTGGGTCATTTTGGATGCTGTTCTACACTAAATCCATCTCAACTTTCCTTGTGCTTGGAAAATAATTAAGCCTCTCAATTCACTGCAAGACCAGCTTATTTTTAAACAGGTCTTCAGGGCCAGGTTGGATAGTGTTTGGAGCAACCTGTGCTGGTAGAAGGTGCTCCTGCCCATGGCAGGGGTTTGAACAAGATGAGCTTCAAGGTCCCTCCCAACCCAAACCATTCTGTGATTCTTAAGTAGCTGCGAACAGCCCTTCCTTCCTTTATTTCAGCTAGACTTGTCTGCTGTTTGACTTTTGATTAATGCTTCTCCAAGTCATCTAACAGTGAGGTGGCTGCTTTAGGGAACAGTTGAATTTTGGGTGCAAAAACAAGGATGTTTTCCCAGAGGACTCTCAGGTACCAGGTTCAGGCAGAACACTTCTGCCTTGTGATTTAAGGCTGCTGCTGGATAGACCTATCCAGGAGGTTACTCACTGTGATACTGTGGTTGTGAAAAGTTGTGTAATTCACTGGTAAAAGGAGTTTGTTTAAAATCACTCATCTGAATTACATGGGATTACATGGGTGCTCCTTGGCAAACTTAAATAAGTGCTGCTGATGCTGCTGGCTGGAGGGGAAGGAAGTGCATGGGTTGACTGAGGTGTCCTCAGCTGTCCTGGAACTAATTCAGTGTCTCTTTTCTCTCCTTAGTACTTTTGTCCATCTGTTCTCTGTTGTGTGATCCCAATCCAGATGATCCTTTAGTGCCTGAGATTGCACGGATCTACAAAACAGATAGAGAAAAGTGAGTATGGAAGCCAAAACCCATGTAATTTGACAGGGCAAAATCCACACTTACACAGTAAATAGGAACTGAGAGGAACTGCTTCTTGGAAAAGAATGAGAGTGGGAAAAGGCAAATCACGGCTCTATGGTCTTCTTAGAGATTTTGTTTTTGGTTTTTTTTTTTTTTTTTTTTTTTTTTTTTTTTTTCCTGGGATCTTTATAGTGCTACCGTCTGAGCTGCTTTAATCCCATATAACCACCAGAGGGAGAGCAAGCTACTCCAACGGGAGAATATTCCATGTCAGCTCTGGGTCTGGAGTCATACAAAGAAATAACAAACTCCCTGTTCTACCTTCACTCTACAACACAAGGGAAGAACCAGTGGTGTAGAAATGGGGCAGGAGGACTCTCCAGCAAGCATAGAGAAATTTCAGTGCTAACAGGCACTTTAGCAGTTTATTGTTGTAAACACTTCCTACCTCACTGTTCCCTTCCAGACCTGATCAGGGAAGAGAAAATAGTCCACAGATTTGCTTCCTCTGCTGCATACTTGAGGGGCAGTGTTAGAGAAGTTTATGCATCCTGGTTTTGAGAGCTGCAAGACCACCAGCACATATTTGGAGACACAATCCACAGTGATTGTCTGCACTTTTAAGCATGCAGAACTCCTTCCTATTTTTTCTGAAAATAGGGAAATAAATTTTGGGTTTCAACGGAAGGACTTGCTCCTTGGGTAATCTCTGAGCAGTGATATGAAGGAGAGAGTTAGTTATGAGTGGACTGTCAGATTGTTTAAGCTAAAGAACACTGTCTACAGACTAAATTCCAATACCAAACCAACTTGGTGTATATAACTATGGGAAACTTCAGGCTGTGTCTTACTCTGCAAATTCTGTAGAACATGAACAACTTGCCTTCTGTTGTCAGAGAGAAGCTTTCAGCAGTGCAGTTAATCACAGAACTGCTTTGTTTTACACAACTATCCTGAGCTTCCTCTGGCTGTAAAAGGTGTTAGGGTGCAAAAGCTACAGATTTCTTGGGAGTTGAATTATATTATGCCTTTAGAATAAAAATATTCTGATGGACAAATCATTGTGTCCATCAAAATAGCCAAATGTGTAGGAAGAAATAAGGCTGTCGGGGTTTAGCAGATGAGTTGATGGCAGGTATTGGGCTTAACTTTGCAGGGAAGCAGGAGATGGGGGAACATGTTAATTTATTTTCCAGAATGACCAAGTAAAACCCTACAGTGAGTTTCCCCATGAACACAGCAGATGGGGCTGGGGGAGGCACAGATAAAGCCTTCCTGAAAATCCTTTCCCTTCAGCCCTATTGTAGCTCCATTTTGTGTCTCCAGTCACAAAGATCTCATATTCCTTTTGTAAATACAACCAGGTACTTCTTTCCATGAAGCACTGTGGGCTTTCTTGTTCCCCCTGTTTGCTTAATGTTTAATTTTGCTCTTAAATTTTACAAATTGATGATAGTACTGTGATGTCATGCCATGTGTAGACTAGAGTGCTGGAGCTGAAATACTGTGCAGATGCCATGTTAAGTAAATCCTCTTTTTGTACATACAGGTACAACAGAATAGCTCGGGAATGGACTCAGAAGTATGCGATGTAATTAAAGAAATTATTGGATAACCTCTACAAATAAAGATAGGGGAACTCTGAAAGAGAAAGTCCTTTTGATTTCCATTTGACTGCTTTCTATGAGCCCACGCCTCATCTTCCCCTGTGCACATGTTTACCTGATACAGCAGTGCTGCGTGTTGTACATACTTGGAACAACAAACTAGAAATACTGTATTTCCCCGTACCAACATTGACTCCTAGCAGAGAAGTGTGTGTGTGAAAAGCTGGTTCTTCAGTCATAACTTTGTGAGCCTAAAAGCATTCCTTGCTGAGTTAAATTAGGAAATCAAATGGGAATGGGGAGAGTTCTGGTGGGTTTCAGATTTTCTAGGGACAGTGTTGCTGATCCATGAAGGATTTTAAGTGGAATCCTTTTAAACTCATAACAGTTATGAAAAGCAAGGTGAAGAACTTGAAGCTGTTTCTGTATTCATTTTATTCTGAAGGACCTACACCTTAGGTAAATGTTATGACCAATGAGAAACTGTACCCACATCCTGTGTTTAAGGTCTAAGTTTAACCGGTCACCATTTAAATGGATTGGAGCTATTAGTGCATCAAGTGATGTTGATTTGTTTCAACTCTCTCCCTCCCTTCATACTTTTTTTGGTTTGTATGTGGTTTCTCAGTTAATACCTAGCTAATAGCTCTTATTTTTCTTAAGTTTTTTAACTGCTTAGGTCTTTCTGGATGTAAGGGTAAAAAAAAAAATCCATATGACAGAAAAAACTTGTGTGTATTTAAAGACCCAACTGCTCCCCTGGAGCTTGTACGTTCAAGAATGAATTAATCTGTGTAATAAACTGATTACTACAGTCATTACATATAACTTTGTGTGAATAGGCTTTTAATTTTCAGAGCAGTTTGTTACAGGCTTAAACTAACGGTGGATTTCTCTAAAAAAACTTTTTGGGCTGAAGTCGTGAAGCAGTTTGGTTTGCATCACACAAGGCACCTGAAGAGGCAAACAGGAGCTTGAGCACTTAGATGAAATCAGGATGTGTAGTGTGCCAGGAACTTGACTGTTAAACCAAATAAGCAGTTTACTAAATGCGAATCAGAGTGACATTTTACAAAGCCTGATGGTATTACTCCCACTTGCATGGGACCTAACACAATGCATATGTACTGTAGGTAAGTGAAACCTTATGTAACTAAAAAAATGGATGTAAAAGGGTAAAAAAAAGAAAAAACCTACCAAACACATCAGCACAAACTTTCATAAAATGTAGCTTTTACATAATTACTTTGCACTAAACATTTGCAAATGTTCATACAGTTTTAAATTGTACTTGTATGTGTCTTTTTTTTTTCTTTTTTTTTTTTTTTTTTTGGAACAAAGTCTTCACTTGAATCTAGTGAAAAAATGTAGTTTGAAACTTTTCTTTGTATACAAGTGTATTTGCCAGCATCGTTGGTGTGACAGTAGGTGAGTCTGCAAGTTTATCTCCTCTTAGTAGAATTGTAACCCAAGCCATCGGGCAGGAGAGGCTGGAGCCGCTGGCTCTCCAGCCACAGGGTCTGTCCCAGCCATTCCCAAATGCATCTTGACACTCTTGCACAAACGAGGAATAAATGTCCACTGCTTTTGGTCTAAATCTGTTCCTCTTGTCTCATCTCTCGGTGTCCCGGTGCTGGGCAGCTGTGAGCCCTCCTGCAGGGAGCTGTGTCCCTCTCCAGAGGCACGAGGAGCCTGCTGCTGCTCTGCTGGCCTGGGGACACAGCACAGCTGCTCTGGAGAAGGAAGGGAGCACGTGGCACGTGGAGGGACACTCCAGGGTCAGAGTTACCGGGGAGAGATTGGTGTGCAGGGCTGCCAAGCTTGGGTTGGGTCACCTGAAACACGTGTTATCCGCAGGGTGTTGGTGGCTGGATGTCTGGGAAGCAGCCTGTGGTCCTGGATAACACCTGTGGCATCAGAACTGGAGTGTAAGCTAGTGACTGCTGGTCTGGCTGGGGTTTGTGCCAGCCTGGATCCATGGCCTTGCCTTTGCTGACTTGTGCTGCTCCTGCTGGACTCTCTGATACACCTTGGCCATGGTGGAGTTGCCCTCCCATGTTTTTTTCCATGGGGTCACTGAGAAGTACAGGGAAGTGGTTTGTGAACAGTTTGGGGGATTCTCTTTAACTGCTTTGCAGCAGAGCTACCCAAGAATGGTTTTTGTGGCAGATGTGGCTGCCTTTGGAAACTGGCAGTTACTGGGAGAGAGCAGAGACCGTGTGAGGGGGGAGACAGAGGAGGGAGCAGTGACAGCTGAGGGAACTGAGGAGGATGGTTTCTCTTTCTGGTGGGGCAGGAGCCACAAACACAAGGTGACAGAACATTAACAAGCCACACATACCCTGAAACAGTCCTGAACCTGTAACAGCTTCAGCTTGGAGGATGCATTAACACATCTGCTCATGTTGGGATGAGCTCATTTGCAGTGAGGTGTTTAAGCAGTTCTGACCTTTTTGCTGATGGCATGACCACAGTTGTGGTCTAGTAAAAGCAGGTCTGGTGATGTCTGTGATGGGAGGCTGTGCTCTTTATACCTCCTGTGGATTGGCCATTTGTTGTTGAGGGTTGTACTGTGAACTAGATGCCTTTAGCATTTAACTGAAAACCTGACCCAGCTTTTCTATTTTTGGGACTAGAATCTTGCTCCTTTGAAGTTGTGCATTGAGTATGTTCTAATGTCAAACAGCACATGAGGCCAGGGGCTCTGGTCACTACCCTTCTAGGAATCCTGAGCTTGTCCTGTCATCAGCCTTTTCCATCCCTGTCCAAATTTTTTTACCTTGATTTAGTAATTTAAGTTGCCTGACTCCCTTTGCTTGGCTTTCTTTGTGCTGGGCCTTCTGTGGATGTAGATTGTTCATGCAATTCCCTTTTTTCCTGTCATGTGCTAAGTGTGTTTTATTTAAAGATAGTGCTGAGCTGCTTAGAACCCCCCAGCTCTGGCAGCAAATCTGGAGCACTGTGCCTGGATACATTCCTTGTGCTCATCAGTGCCTGTCCCCTGCTCAGAGTGACCCAGAGGAGGAATGTGATCCCTGTATTTTGGAACCTCTCTTGGCACAGCACTGAGCAGCCACTCTTCACTGTGCAGGAGCTGGCTTAAACATTCCCATGGCTCAAAGCCCAGCCTCCATGGACCTGGGACTGGGATGGAGCTGATCCTGGGAAGTGCTGGAGACCTGATTACTGTGCTTGAAGCACCCAGCTTGTCCTGTGGTGGGATGTGCTGCTGCATTTCTGTCATAGCAAGGCAAGAGGGATTTTTAAATTTAGTTATTACCATGCTATCCCAATGCTTCCAACTAAGCTGCATCCTGAAGTGTCCTCAGACTCTTCTGTTCAGTCTGCATCCATCAAATGATGTGGGAAAACCAGCAGGACTAAGTTGGATGTGATCTTGTGTCCTTAGTGGGTGTAGCAACCTGTTCCCTGTCCCATGCCTCTGAAGGCCTGGTCTTCCCTGGTGTCTGGCAGCTGTGGCTGCAGACAGCAATGCCTGGCTCTGTTTTTTGACAGTCTTGGTCATTTTCAGCAGCAAAACATCTCTAGACTGCTCTTGTTCCCAGTTCTGGTGTACAGGAGAAGATGAGAATCCCAAGGGAAGCTGTGCCCAGTGACAGGTGGATTTCTTTGTGCCTGAGCAGCTCGTTCTGGGGGGAGCAAGGCAGGAGCCCTGGGGCTGTGGGAGGTGGCAAAACTGCTTGCAGTAGTGAATGTGTCATCTTGCTCTGAAGAACCAGGACAACAAACCACCTCTGAATGTGCTCAGCACTCCCATCCAGGTGGAGGAGCCCTTGGCTAAGGCTCCAGGCATGTCAGTGTGTCCATGCAGAGCTTGGAAGTCACCTCCTGGGAGAATAGAAGCCTGGGAGGTGTATCTGAATGGCAGGAAGGCTGTCCCCATTTAATACAGAACCTCAGAAAAGTCTTCTCATCCTTGCAGCATCAGGGAAGCCTCCCTCCTTCTACAGGTAGCTGGAATGGAGTTTCATCCCCACAGTTCCTCCTTGTTTCCATTCCGTGGCTCTTTGGGTAGGTTTGGAGCAAAAAGCTGCAGTTGCTGAGGTTTGATAAACGTGGCTTCCTACAGGGAATGCACGGGGACAAGAGCATGGAGGGTATCTGGAAGGTTAAAAGCAGGACAAATCCTGCTGTGCAGCTCTCAGGAGGCATGGAGACCAAGCCCTGTGTGAGTGGCTGCACTCAGAGCTCAGGGAGGGATCCCTGCAGCCTGTCCTTGCTGCCCCTCCCTCACCTGGAAGTGAATGTGACTAGATCCATGCTAACACTGTCTGTACTCTTGTATTGTGTTGCAATTTGATCACCATTAAATAATTCCCTTAAACTCTCTGGCTTGATTGCTTTTTTTTTTTCCTTTACCTGTGCCTTTTGCCCATTTATTTTGGCTCACATCGCTTCCTTTCCTCTTGTGGCTGCTCTGTCCCTTCTCCCTGAGGCTCTTGTCCTGCACTGTCCCTCTCTCAACTATCTGCAGTCACCTTCATCTTGTTTAAGCTTCCTGCAAAGCCTGGCTTGCTCTGACCACAGGCAGTGCTTTCTGGCTGAGCTGGAGTGGCCTTGGGGGTTGTTTGTGTTCATGCAGAAATCCCGATGCTCTCACCAAGCCCAACACTGTCCCCTTCCTTTTTGGAAGTTGTGACTGGATAGAAAGTTTGTTGGTGCTCTAATTTCATAATGGGCTTGATGCAGTCCTTGATCCAGTGGGGTCACTTGAGAAAAGCTGGGGTCAGCTCTGGACCCAGAGCACAGGGCAGGTGGGGTGAAGGGGAAGCAGGGGCTGTTGGTTCCCACAGCTTCATGGCTTTCTCTAACCTGGATTTGGCACCCACAGGTTCTATTTTATTGTGTTTCTGCCTGTCTGTGTCCACCCCCTCCTTCCCTGTGTGAGAAGATTTAGTTTTTATTGTTGTCTAGTCAGGTGAAACCACCTCGGGGCGAGTGGGGGTGGGGTGTATTTACCATTCTCCTCCTTTGCTGAGCAATCTGTTTGTTGCTCAACTCGAAACATTTCTTTGGGTTGAAAGAGCAGGTTTTTGGGGTATAGGTAAAAATGGCATTTTGAATAAGATGGGAACTGGTGTCCTGAAGCCACAAGCACCATACCCCAAACTTTTCTCTCCCCAGTGTCTGTGGTCCCTGTGCCCAGCTGAAGCTGTGTGGTCCTGCCCTCGCCCAGCCCCAGCTGCTGGAGGTGGCTGGGGAGACACATCCTGCTCTGCTGCTGGCAGTGGAGGAGGCATCTGAGCTGGCCAGGCTGGGAGACAGCAACAAGCTGGCCTTGGGCCACCACAGCTGGGAGCAAGTGCCAGTAGCAGTGTTCTAAAGGAGGGAGCATTAATTCCTTCTTCTGATGGAGCAAAGGTAGCCATGGAGTGGTTGCTGCAGAGCTTTCTGGCTGCCTTAAGCAAAACTGGTGTTTTGGTTTTAAACCCTCTCCGTGCTCCCCCCTGAGGTGCCCGAGGCAGTTGTGCTGTTTGGGAGGTTTGATCCCCCCCCCTGCCTTGTGGCTATTCTTGGGTCAGTGTTTAGCAAGTTTTATTGAAACAACCTCCCCTACAGCTTGGGATGGTGATTATTTTTGTGCCCCCTGCCCTGGAGCTCCGTGAGTCGCTGCAGTGCTGCTGTCTGGGGCTCTCTGGGAGGTCTGAGCATGGCCAGTTCAGTGTGGGGAGCAGGAATTCTGCAGGGCATCAGGCAGACAGAGTCATTTGGGTTGGAAAACCCCATAAGAACGAGTCCAAAAGTTCCCCCAGCACTGCCAAGGCCACCACTAAGCCATGTCCCAAAGTGCCACATCCACAGATTTATTTTTTTTTTTTTAACTCCTTTGGGGATGGTGACTGGCCCACGGCCCTGGGTGGTGTGTGCCAACGCCCAACCACCCTTGCAGTGAAGATCTTTTCTCTAATACCCAACCTAAACCTTCCCTGGCACAACTTGAGGCCGTTTCCTCTTGTCCTATCACTGGGGAGAAGAGGTTGACCCCCACATGGTTCAAACCTGCCAGGGGGTTGCAGGGAGCAGAGGAGTAACTTGGTGTCACCAGAGCTCTGGGAAATGATCACTGTACTTAAAACTCGCCCTTGGCTGTCACCTGCACAGCTGCAGGAAAGATGTCCCAAAATTTCTGATCCCCTGATTAACCCTGTGCATGGCTTCCCTGGTTTGTCCCCTCTTTTTTGTCCCTGTTGCTTGACACGTGTGGAATAAGAGCTCTGATTTTCAGGAAAAGAAACAGAATGGAGCAGTGGGTGAAGATGTGTGAGCAGGGTGATGTGGGACAGTGAGGTGACAGCAGTTCTTGTGTCCAAGCAGGTGTATGTGGGGACTCACCTGCAGAGATGGAAGTGTGTGTGAGATAAGGCCCAGCCGTGGCACCTTGGGCCAGGTGAGCCTCAGCTGCATGTTGATCCTGTTGAGTCAGAGATGGGATTGACCCTGCTGGATTTACCACTTCCATACAGCTCCATGGGAGTTTTCTCCTGTTGTAACCCTAAATACCAACACAAAGCACTCAGTGTTCCAGTTTGTGATGCTTTCTTGGAAAACACTGATGGAAAAGCTGTAGGAACTTCTCCAGATCCACGCTGGACACTTCATGGGAGGATGGGTTTTTGCCAAGTAGGTTTCATTGGGTTTGTTGTGGGGTAACTGATCAAAACAGAGAATCATATAGGTTGGGAAAGACCTCAGAGATCATCGAGTGCAAGCGCTGCAGTCTGAGCTGACACAGGACAGGTAAGCACAGACTCTCTGCATTTAAATGCTAAAATCTTCCCTTAGGTCAAATCCTGCCTTGGTCAAGTAACTCCACTCAAAAATCCTGTGCTGGCCTCTGTAAGGCACCCACCAGGAAAGCCCAAGTGCTTGGCCAGAGGCTTCTGGAAAGGGGTGATGACACAGCCACAGCCCAGCCCCAGGGAGGAGCAGATGGGCAGAACTGGGAGCACCTCCCAGCAGCAGTGCCTGGAGCCTGGACTGAGGGAGGTGTCCTGTGGGAATGACACAGGAGGAGCCTCCAGGAAAGTGCTGGTGAGGCCCTTTTGGTACAAAACTAAAGGGGCTTTGCAGTGGGATTGAACCTCCCCTGCTTTGAGTCCTCTCATGCATCCTGTGCCCTGGGGGGTGACTTGGATCACATCTCCATGAGCTGAATGAAAATTCCCACTGCTCAGCCCATTCCTCTGTTTTCCTGTTGTCTTTTTCCTTTTTCTCCTGGCAAAGCTGTCTCTCTGCCAGGCCATGCCTGTCCCAGCCCTTGCCTGAGCTGCATTAGCAGCATTTGAGCACTGAATCCTCTTGGTTAAGCCCTTGGCTGTGTAGCCACTGTAAACTACTGGGTGTTTATAGGTTTGGGGTTTTTTTCCCCTAGCTCTGCCTTCCCTTTGGCTGTGCCATTCCCTTTGGCTGCAGGGTTTGTTTTTTTGTTTTTTTTAGAAGAGGAACTGGAGCTGGTGCTGAGACCCAGAGTTCCCAAACCTCTCAGTGTAAATAAGGGATCTGCTGATCCTTTCCTTGAGCCCAAGCCAAGCCTGCCCCTGAAATGAAACCACCAGATCCAGAAACTCTTTCCAAAGAGAATCCATCCCTCCTGCCTTTGGGCACTGCTGGAAGCTCCAGGACTTCTTCAGGAAGCAGGAAGGATGGAGCCATGGCAAGGGCAGGGTCTGAGACAGAGCTGCTGGGAGAGCTGGGGTTGGGATCCCAGCAGCCACGGTCCTGTGCTGGCCCTTGAGCTCACACCCCCCTCCAGCTCCCTCAGACCCCTGCCAGGCAGGAGTGTTGTGTCCTGGTTGCCTGTGGCTTTTTCCAGGAGGAAGAGGAGGGATGCTGGGGGATCTGTTTAGCGCTGCTGCCTGCAGCGGGCAGGGCAGGGATGCTGCTCCAAGCAGGGATGTGGCACCCTGGGCACTGCTGCACCTTCACCAAGGGCTGTGGGGAGGCTGCAAGGAATCCTTTGAGTGCTGGGGGGGTCCCCTTGTAGCTGTGCTGCTGGGGAAACAAGGATGTGGGAATTGTAGTCACAGCCTGGTTTGAGTTGGAGGGACCTTAAAGCTCCTCGTGGAAGGGAGGGGCTGGGATGGCCGGGGGAGAAGCAGCTGGACCTCCACGGGGAAACATCATTCAGGTGTGATTTGTAAGGACAGCTTTGGGAGTGGAGCTGGCCACAAGCAGAATCCCAAGCCAGGAGCAGGGGGAAGGTGAGGACAAGCGGAAGGGGGCTGAGGGACAGCAGGCTCTCCTCTATTCCTTCATTCAATGTGGGTGAAAAAAATACAGCTGAAAAGAGGAAATGTCCCCCCAGAAGGGCCCGAATTAGGAAATTCCCGCAGCCGGGGGGTCCCTCCTCCCGCTCCGCTCCCCGCGGCCGGGCGAGGGCAGCAGAGGCCGGGAAGCGGCGCGGCCGGGCCGGGGATCCCCCGCTCCCCCCGCACCCCGCGCTGCCAGCACCGGCCTTCGGGAACCCGCTCTCATTAGCAACAATAAAACTAGTTGTTATTTCTATTTTTTATCATTATCGTTGAAAACCCGTGAACATCGAGTAGAGCAGATTGCTCTGCGACGCTACAGCCCCCAAATCTTCCCTCAAGTGTCTCCTGCAGACACAAAGGGCTTGTCCTGCTGCTGAGTCTGCTCAGCATCCTCTGGGAAACCCACGGAGCGGGACAGGGCAGGCTGGGGGTGCCTCCAGCGCAGGGGACATGTGACATCACCTTATTGCTGTCCCCTCTCGCGGACTCAGGACCAGCACGGGAGATACTGGACCTGCCCCCACCCCCTTTCTGGCAGGGGCACCCACAGCCTGGCCACCCCCTCCCTCCAGCAGCCATCCCTGGTGCCAGCCACCCGCCTGGAGGAGGCACCTCAGGGCTGCACCGTGCCAGGCTGGGTTCAGCCCCCCGGACCCTCACACCTCCCCCGAGGAGCTCTGGGCACAAGGGCTGTCCCGGCCCTGGCTGCCCCGATGTCCCACGGCCGGGCCGATCTCGGGGTGCCCCCGGCCCCATCTCCCTCCTCCCCGGCCTGCCTCGCTCCGTGCCCTGCCATCTTGCGCCTGTGAATAATTCACCGTCCCTGTCCCCGTTGTTTCCTTGCAGGTATTTATAGCCTGTGATCACGTCTCCTTGGAGGCAGCTCGCTCCGCCGCCGTGTAAATTTAGCTCCCGTCGTCTCTCACATGTCATGCCCTCCAGCCCTTGCGGGAGCCCTTCCATGCGGCTCCGTTCCGGCAGGGCCGGAGCCCGCACGTCCCCCTCCATCGCTGCCACGGCCGGGCAGCCGTGCTGGGTGTGCCCGGTGTGCCCGGTGTGCCCGTGCCTGCCGTGCCCTGGACGCCGGGGCAGCTCAGCTTCCCTCCGGCAGCTGCGCGGGGCCACCGAGCCCTTCAGCTGCCGCGGCACGGGGGATGCTTTGAGATTCCTGGGCTGCCATCTGTGCTATGCAAATCCCCCGCTCCGAGGGCTGCGTGCGGACCCGCTTCCGGACCCGGCCACGGAGCTGTTGTTATCCCGCTCCTCCTCCCGGCCGCGCATTCGGAGGAGCACAAACATCGCCCTTCTCCTGCCGCCCCCTGGCCAGCCAGCCCTGCCAGCCAGCCCTCTGCTCTGCCCAGCCCTCTGCTCTGCCCAGCTGGGCCGTGGAACGAGAAGGGAGCGGGGCAGCTCTGGGCTCGGGGATGGATGCTCGTTCCACGAGGTCACCTCGAGTCCCGGTGCTCGGTCTGGCTGCCGGTGTCACGGTGCCCCTGTCCTGGCCGAGAAATGGAGCCGGGGCCGGGACTGCAGCACACGGGCTGGCCGTGCTGCACACAGGTGGGCTCCGAGGATGGGCACCAGTGGGGACTGAGCCACTGAGGCACTGGGACAGCCGATGGCACGGGAATGCGGCAGGAGCAGCGCCCGTGTCCCGGGCACAGCGTGTGCATCCCCCTCAGGGCCGAGCTGCTCCCACAGGATGCCACCCCAGGGACCCCATCCCCAGCCTGGGGCCACAGGCGGATACAAACCAGGCAGCAGCGAGCACCCTCTCCCCATTCCACTCCCTAGTGTTGCCCAAATACCCTCGGGATCTGCCCCAGCTTCTCCCCACATTCACCCGGGCGGCGCTGGGGGGCTGAGGCTGCACCCACGGTGCCGAGATGGCAGCGAGGGGCCACCACGGCCAGAACAGCCGCCCGCTCCCTGCTCTTTAAGCGCCGATCCGCTGGGAAGGCGGCAGCGGCTCCCTGGGGTGGCGAGGGAAGCGGGGGGCACGTTTGCCAGCACAGTAATTAATGAGCATCCTGCGCTGCTCCCGCTGCGCCTCCATCCCCCCCGGACCCCTCGGCCTGGCGCGGGTACCGCCCGCTCCTGCCGGCGCTGGGGGCCGGGGGACCTGGCGGCACGGGGCCTCGTTAATATTTTAGGAGCTCTTTTGTCCGCAGGGGATGGGGAGGCTCGTTCGCAATCGCCTTTCATCTCCGTGAGGCCTCCGCGCGGCTCCAGCCTCTTATCTGCCGCCTCCTCGCTGCTTCGCTACAGCTTGTTATGGGGCTCGGGTTGTTTTTTTTCTGGGAAGGGCTGGAAAAAAAGCCTGGCCGCTCCTGGCCAAAGGGCATCCGCCAGCCGTGCTGGCGGCAGCTGCTGGAGCATCCCCGCACGGCTCCTGCCTGCCTGCTGCCGTCCCTCCGCCGCCTGCCCGGGGCTGCAGCCCTGCCCGGGCTGGGCTGTGCCAAGGGCTGGGGCTGGATGTGTCCCCGGTGATCCTGGGGAGGGCTTGGAGGCGGCTGCTGAGCCTGGGCCCCTGTGGTGGCAGGGAGAGGGGTTTTGTGTGTGTGTGTGTGTGTGTGCACTGCCTGCCCGTGCCACCCGTGAAACTGGAGACCCCCGAGGGCTGTGCCAGGGGGTCCATGGATCCACTGAAACCCCGTTCCCTGTGGGGGATGCCCAGTGGGAACATGAAAAACCGGCCCTGGTGCCTCCTGACTGGCTGGGAAAGGGCAGAGCCAAGGTGCAGAGCTGGGCTGGTTTGAGGAGGAAGAGGATGATGAAGGAGAAAGTACCTGGAGGGGGAAATGGGAGCTGAGCTGCATTTCTGCTCTCCCTCTGAGCTGGGGAACATCAGCAAAGTTGGGAGAGCAGAGGCTGCCCTGGGAAGAGGTCTGGCTCAGCCCTGGGGCTTTAACAGCCCCATGGACAATTGTCTGTAGGTTCTCCCTTGAACCTCTCCTTCATCCTCCCATTGCTCCTCTTGCCATCTTGGGCAATCCCTCCCTGTCCCCAGGTCCCAAACTCATAGTCTTGGCTCCTCCTGTCCCTCCCAGCCAGTGTTACTCATGATGTCCCTTCTCCAGTGATGGTCCCAGCTGACTGAGGCAGCTTGGGGTCCCTGTGTGGGGTTCTTTGGGGTTCCCCATGCACAGAGAGGCTCTCTCTGTTGCCTTTCTCTTTGATTCTGTCCATCCACTGTGCCGCAGAGGGCTGAGGCAACAGCACTTACCTCGTCCTGGAAAAAACCCACCCCCAAATCTGGCCACCTCCCAGTCTGGGCACGGCCCTGGCCACGGCAAGACATGCCGGTCCCACCAGAGCTGGGCCCGTCTGTCCTTCCCTTTGCCCAAGCAAGAACTTGGATCCCTGGAGGAAATCTGGCTGAAGGCCTTCAGGAGACTTTTGCAGCTGTGCTCTGCCAAGGCTGACAGCTTCTTCCCATGGGAAGGTCCTTCCCCATCAACCAGTGATGCACAACAGGGTTCAAAGCTCCTGCACCGCACAGCCCGGCTGCAGGCACACCGGGGGGGACTGCTGCTGTCCCCTGGGGAGGTGGCATCCTCCTGGCAATGGCACTGCTGCCAGGTCACCCCAGCTGGCAATCCAGGCTCGGGGACCTGAGGGAGGGCTGGCGCCTGCGCTCAGGAAGGCGGTGAGCTCACGGGTTTAATTTTCTCAAGGCTTCGTTGGGCTCTGACATGTGATCCTTGCTACAGGAAGGACGCGGCGAATGCGTCGTCCCCCGGGGCTGCCTGACTCGACCTTGTGGGAAGAGGTAAGAGCACAGCGTGGCTTTTCCGCCCCACTGGTGTCGCTTCCAACGGCAATTTAATATCTCCCTGATAACCCAGGCCGAGTTTCAGGCACCGTTAAAAAAAATAAAGCGTCTCCTGATAGAAGTCGATGTCCTCCCTTGAAATCCCCAGCGTGGGTCTGCCCTACACTGCAGCTGGCCATCGCCAGCTCCAGACTTATCCTTGTCCTCTGGCAGGGCCCTGGTGCCCGCCTGGAGAGGACAATGGGACCATGGGGACTCCCAGTGTGGGGACTGTCACCCCTGGGCTCTGTTCCCAGTGGAGGGGGAACGTTCACCAGCCCCATATGGGACACACTGGGGCTGTGGCAGCTCCATCCCACACTATGACAAAGCTGCCCTCACTCCCCCCCTTCCCTCCCAGCATCCCAGCCATTCCCACATGGTGCCAGCCATGGGGCAGATGTACCAGGGCTTTCCCCAACCGAGGGAAGGTCTGGAATGCTCCCTTTGCTTGTGCACAGCCACCTCGCTGTGGCCAGCACGGGCTGCAGGGATTGGAGCTCACTTTGGCTGCAGCAGGGCTTGGGATGGGCTCAGCCCAGGCATGACCCTCAGGGCTGGTCTGGCCATGCATCTTTCCCCAGGTCCAGGTCTCTGCTCCTGGCTCTGGGTTCACTTTTCTGGTTCCACTTGCTGAGCTTGATTTCCCCAGCTCGATTTCCCCGGCTCCTTTCCATGGGCTCAGTTCCCTGTGCTCACCTCTGTGAGCTCTCCAGCACCTCCAGAACGGAGGTTCCTTGGGCCTGGCTTGCTCGGCATGGATCTCCAGGCTCGGTTCTCCAGGCACACCTTGCCAGAGGTGTCTCCCAGGCTCGATGCCTCGCTGGTGGTTCCCAGCTGCTTCCCGGGGCTCTCCCCATCAGCCCGGTGCCAGCAGAGGGCCTCCCTTACCAGCACAGCGCCGTCTGGAAATTATAAAACACATTATCTATTTGGCAAAACTTTGTGCAAGGATCAGGAAAAGGGCTGGAATCCGTTCTCCTCCAGGAGACCGGAGACAGCGTGTGCCCCCCGGCTTCTGTTTTCAATGCCAGCACTCAGCCGCGTTAAAGCCGTGGGAGCGTTCGTCATTAAAATGGCAATTGTGGAGCCAGGCAATAAATTTAACATCATAAAAGGCGCTGGGAGGGTCTCGCTCATCTGTTGCTCTTCAAAGAAAAGTGTTAGTTGCTTCCGAAAAACAAAAAAAAAAAAAAAAAAAAAAAAAAAAAAGAGAAGAAGCAGGTGAGAAGGGATGAGGTGGCAGCTCTCCCCGACTGCTGGGGCTCTGCGGGGAGCGTGGCCGGGCAGAGGTGACCTTTGGGGTGCCCACGGGGCTGGGGGTGCCGGAGGAGGGGGCGATGGGGCTGGGGCTCTTTCCAGGTGGTGAGGTTTCCTCTCTGCGTGTCGCAGTGGGATGAACGGGGCCGAGGGGCTGTGTGGGAACATCTCCCCTTCTGCTGCCGGGGTGCTCTGTCCCCCGGGAATGAGGGACACCCAGCAGGCAGGGTGACATCGGCCGGGGCTCCCTGCTCTGTCCTGCACCCCTGCGGCGCCGCTGGGTCCCCCCGGGCTGGGACCACCCCGCCACCGCCGCCAGCGCCGCCGATAGCCATCATCTCCCACGCCAGGCTCCGGCCGCCGGCGTCTGCCGGCAGAATTAGCCGTCGGATTGGAACCGTTCGCTAAATAATTCAGGAGATTTCTGCCTTTTTTTTTTTTTTCCCTCTCTCTCTCTCTTTTTTTTTTTTTTTTTTTTTTTTTAGAAGCATTTTTTTTTTTTTTTTTTTTTTTTTTTTTTTTTCCTTTAAGGTCGGAGTATTTTCCAGGCTGGGTTTCCATCGAGGGGGTGCGGACACGCTCAGGCAATACCGCCATGTGTTTACAGCTCAGCTCCCGGCGTTATTTAGGGATTGTAAAACCACAGCAGCTCGCTCGCTCGCTCGCTCCCCCCCGCTCGCCGCAGCCAATTTTTTTCCTCCATGCCGCTCTCGTTGCAGCGGCAAAGGTCAACCCCGCTCCTTTGAAAGCAGCACCCCCCTCCCTTATCAGATTTAGGAATCCTTGGGGGAGGTTGAAGCCGAAATGCAGGCAAAGCCAGCTGGCCGCGCTCCGGCCGGGGGGGCGGTGGGGCTGAGGGTGGGAAGGGAGGATGGATGGAGGTGGCTGCCGCGGGAGGAGGAGGAGGAGGAGGAGGAGGAGGTGGGCGGTGGGATGAGCCCCCGCGGCCGGGCGGGGTAGCACCGACAGCGGCGAGCGCGTGAATAATGGGGGCGCCGATAGCGCAGCTGATCAGTGACGGGCTCGGGCAGGGCCAGGCTGATGGACCAGAAAATCCCTGCGGGGGTGAAGCCAGCGCGGCTCGGGGGGGTCCCACAGCGCGGGGACGGGGGTCGCAGCAGAGAGGGGCTGGGGGGCACGGGGATGGGATGAGGGCCGGGGTCCTGGGAGCAGGGTGAGCCCATGGAACTGGACTGGGGGTCACAGTGATGGGCTGAGCCCCGTGGCAGAGAGATGGGGACACAGTGAGGGGACGGCGCCCGTGGCAGATGTCTGGGTTCTACGGCAGGGCCCGGGAATGGATGATCCCCTGGGATAATCTGTTCTGGGGGGCACTCCCAGCCCTCTGCCCCACCCCACCCCGCCAAACTGGGCAGCCACGGGGAACCTCAGTGAGGTTGAGCATGGGAAGAGCTCTAAGGGGTCATGGCCATCGATGGGGTGACCAAGTGCCGCGAGAGCGTGGCATTGGGGGTCCCTGGGGAGCGGGGAGGAGGCAGGAGGAGGCGAGGACGGAAGGCAGGCGCGGGGCGGAGCTCGGCCGCGGGGCAGGAGGCCCTGTCAGTGCCGTGGGCAGCCCCGGCCCCGGTGCCGGTCGCTCCCCTGGAGACGTTCCCTGCTGGTCTCGTCCTGGCCCAGGCACCGCTCACGCCATCAAACTTTGCCAGCGGATGGTTTTTAATTAAAACCAGAAGATGCTGCTCTGAGCCCCGGCCCTTCAGGGATGACCACTGCTCACATCCTCTGCCTTTGGTCTTCCTGGCTGCACAGCTTGACACGGGGAGATGAAAGTCCCTCCCTGCCAAAAAAGCACCAGAAAAAAAGGGCTGTCATAAAATCGCGCCGCCAAGAGGTCCCCAGCCGAGGGTCCAGCGAGGTCCTGCCGACCAGGGGCCGTGGCCAGAACCGAGCAGCAGCCCGGGGAGTGGGGCTGTTGCCTTCAGTCCTTCTAAAAATAACAGCTCCGAGTGCCGGGCGCCTAACTGGAACCAGCTTTCCAAACTCCCAGCTGGAAGCAGCTTTAGGAGCCTGCACCAGCCTTTCTGGGAAAGAGCAATTAAAAATAGCGAGCGACTGAAAGCGCCGTCCCTGCTGCCCATCCTGCCCCTGCGTGGGGAGGACACGGGGAGCCAGGTTTGGAGGGCAGGTGTTTCCCTCTGCTCAGCTTGGAAAGGCCAGCAGCACCTAGAGATGGAGCTGGAAGGAGATCATGGGGGGATTCAGCCTCCCTGATCCCAAGAGGAAGGGAGCAGTGGGCTCAGAGCCCGCCAGGGAGAGCAGCTGGGGCTATTCCAGCATTGTCACCTACTGGTTGTGGGAGCTGGAGCTGGAGCTGGAGCTGGCATGGAGCTGGGGCCACATCCAGGATGGAGCCTGGAAGGACGAAGGCCAGGCTGTCCTAGGGACATGTGGATAGAACAACATCCTACAGCAGGGGTGGGAGGGGGATTCTGGGGACAGGTGAGGGGCTCCGGGTATCCCACATGGGCTCCAGCTCATCCATCCCCATGGGCTCCACCCCACCCACCCACATGGGGTCCAACACATCCACCCTCACGAGCTCCAGCTCTGTGGATACATGCTCTCCATCCCACCCCCTTAGGGGCTCAGCCCCATCACTCCTGTGTGTGCCCATGGCTGGAATGGGTGCTGGACCCCTGCCCACACTGAGCCTGGAGATGGCCCCATGCAGGTTTAGCTGGTGGCATGTCCCTGATGTGCCATGCCAGGCTCATCAGCTCTGTGCCCAACCCTCCATTCCATGGCATAAAGCTTGCACCCCATGGGCTGCCCTGCTCCCACTGCTCCCACTGCCCCCACTGCTCCCCTGCTCCCACTGCCCCCACTTCTCCCACTGCTCCCCCTCCCCCCATGCTNCTCCCAATGCTCCCACTTCTCCCACTTCTCCCACTGCCCCCACTTCTCCCACTGCTCCCCTGCTCCCACTTCTCCCACTGCTCCCCTGCTCCAAATGCTCCCCTGCTCCACGCTCACTCCCTTTCCCCACCACCAACCAGTCTGGTGGCTTGGCTTGTGGGTTACCCTGGTTGCCCCTTGGCTGGGCACCCTCCGGGCTGCTCCAGGCATCCCTGTGGTCACGCTTCCCCCAAGCCTTGGGTCGCCTGCCAGCGTCTGCCTGCGCTTCCTTCCCCTCCCTAATGAGAGTGAGCAGGGCCAGGGCAGAGCCCCCGAAGCTCCCCCAGTGGCGGCTCCCCGGGCGCTCGCTTCCTCTCTGCTGCGTTCGTCTCGTTACGTCCTAATTCCCTAACGAAGGGCCATGGGAGAGGAAGTCTTGCGGAAGCCCGTCCTGGCAGCCGCCTTCCTGCTGCCAGCCCGGCTCCAGCCCCGGCAGGACGGGATTTCCTCGGCATCGGACAAGACCTGATTCGTGATTTTGGTCTGGCACAAACCACGCCGCTCTCTGCCCCTCTTGCTCAGTCAGGCCCCCCCGTTCTCCTGCCCATTTTGTATTTATCCAGATCATGAGCGAGGATGTCCCCCACCCTCCTTGAAAATACCAGTGAGATGCTCCTCTTCCCCGTGCCTCCAGGGTGCAGGGAGCTGGGGCCACATCCACGATGGAGCCTGGAAGGTTTCCAGGTGCTCCATGTGTGCCTCCAGCTGAGTGGCTGCCACTGGAACCCATGTCCAGGTGATGGGAAAGCTGATGTTTTGGGGTTGTCTTGGGACAGCAGCTCAATGGCTGTTGTGTCCCAGTGGGTTTCTGAGCACAAATGGGAACATCCACCATTCTTCTTACTAATGCACTAATGCCTCTCATCACCTATTCCTTGTCATGGCTATGGAGAAACCCTCTCCCTTTTCTTCTATGTTTCAGGGAGTTCCTGTATCCTTTAGCTTCCCTCACCAGCTCCTTCCATCCCCTGCAGACTCTCATTCCACCCTCACTGTGTCTCAAGAGCTGCCAGGCCCATGAGAAGCAGGACAGTGGTCCCTGAGTGCAGCAGTGTGAGCCCCTCGGGGCTGGGACACGGGGCTGGAGCAAGGATGGAGGAATGGTCACCACTGAGGATGGCCAGCCCTGCCAGCCCAACCAACGGGTGTGCCACCACTTCTTCAGGATAAAACCCTTCCTCTACACAGAGATGCACAACCAGGGCTTTGCTGGGGGTTTTGTTTTCTTTTAGAGCCTGAGCAGTGACATGAGGACCCTGGGCAGAGAGCAGTGCCCACAGGACTGTGTTGTGAGATGCAGATGGGAGCAGGTGTGGTTGGACTGCGTGTGAATAAGGATTTTAACAGCATAAAGGGTCCTTTGAGGACCCTTTGGGGACATGGAGGAAAAGGCAAAGTGGCACACAGGGGTGTCTGCTGCCTTGGTGCAAGCCTGTGATGCTCCCAGCTCATGCAGCTTGGCAAAGCTCAGGAGAACACAGGAATTTGTCTCTGCACTCTTTCCTGAGGAAGTTTTGCTCGTGCCAAGGGGAGTTCATTCCAGAGGATTCCCCAAGGGGATGCTCACAGAGTGGTTCTTGGGGAAGAGGGGCAGCTCACTCAGAGCTCCACCAGGTAGGTGAAGACCAGCTCTGGAGGGATCACAAAGGGAGATGAGGCTTCTCCCACCTCTTCTGTGCTCGCTGCCTTCCCGTGCAGGGCTCGGCCCCACCAGGTGAAGGCAGGAAGGCATCAGGCAGCACAGCAGGGCTGGTGGGAGTAGCATGGTGGGGGGCCCAGCTGGTGCGTGGGCCCACAGAGAGGCTGCACACAGAAAGGAGAAAAGGGAAAACGGCTTCTTTAAACCCCCAGGTGCCATGGCAAGGCAGGCACGGGGTGAGGCAGGGAGGGCAGGGCTTGAGGGGAGCCCCTGCCTGTGGACAGGAGGAGATGGAGAGCCGGTGTTGTGGCAAGGAGGCAGCAGGAGGAAGGCAGAGCCTGTGGGATGGATGGAGCACCCATGACCACGGGCACTGCCAAAGGCACTGCTGGATCAAGAGCAGCACTCTCCCAGGAGCCCCCAAACCCCAGCAAAGCTTGGTCCCCAGGAGCCACCAACACACAGACCAAGCCCCTGCATCCCCCAGCCCTGAGTGGGGTCCTGGGGGTGAGGTGCAGGAGGAACATTTCTTCTGGAGCCACCGTCCTGCCCTGCCCAGGGAGCTGCTGGCACCTGCCCCAGGCAGTGACACCTGAGTGCCCCTCACCATGGGGCATCCAGCACTGAGGAGACAGCAGCACACCTGAGACATGGAATGAGTCTCTCCACAAGATCACTGCACAATGCCTTCATGTCCCCAGAGTTCCCAGCATGGCTCCTTGAGTGTGTCACCACACCTGCTGTGCTCCAAGGGCTTCTCCATGGCTTTCTGCCCAGGCCATGTCCTGGCCAACCACTTCTCAGGGTGGCATCTCCTGTGGGCAGCTGATGGAGGGGAATCAAGGCTGGACCATAAACCGGGCTTAACCAAAAGGGATCATTTCCATGAGGTGCAGGGAAAAATGAATCCTTTGGCCATGGGAGAGAGCAGGAAAAGGCTGTGGAGGAATGGCAAGGGAGAAGGTGGCACCCTGAGAGGTGGCAGTGGGAGGTTAGAGGGGGGTGAAGGTACCACAAGGTGTGTTTAATTCCTGGAATGGCTTCAGCAAAGGACGCCCTGACAGCACAGCTCAGTTCCTCCCAGCTGTGCTTGTCTGCAAAACAGCCATCCCTGCTTCCCCAAAATACTTGGGAGGGCTGGAGTAGGCCAACTCCACCACCCTCATCGATGCTGCAGGGAGCCTATTTTAAGCCTTGCTAACGTAGGAGGATTAAATTTGGCTGGCTGAGACACGTCCTGCTCCCAGCTGTCCCCCAGCCTCCCCTGAGGTTGGCAGCTCTGCCGCAGGCACGGCTCACGAGGCTGGAGGCTGCCCTGGGCCTCCGGGGTCGGCTACCCTGCACAAGAGCAACCCAAAACTGGGGCATCTCCTTGGATGCAGAGGCACTCAGCCCAGGCTGAGGGCAAAAGCTCTTGCAGGCATTGGTGTCAACAGGTTGACCCACAGGAATGAGGTGGGAAGCACCGTGGGATGGTGTGGATGGGTTTGGAGTGCGCCGGGGTCTCCAGCCCCATGGTCCCCTCTAGAGTGCTCTTACCTGGAGGAGATGAGTGATGGGAGAGACTTCTCCCCATCCTGGCATCCCCCTGCCTGCACAGCCAGGGATGTCTGTGCCCAGGGAGTCCTGTGCAGCCCCACAGACCGATCTGCCCCTTCCCATGGGGCGCAGACTCCTCTCCCTCACCCTCGCCCCCCTGCACTCCCACAGATCCTCGTCAAGCTCATTGTTGTATTAATTGACAGAGCACTCATTGCTGGAGGTCTTGCCGAGGAACCTCATGGAAAATTGTATGTTGCCTGCCTGGAATTCCCTGCCTGGTGCCAACACGGTGTATATTTAAGCGAGTGTCACACCCGGCCACCGAGGGCTGCATCGCCAGCATCGTCTGCAGCCCAGACAGCCCAGGGCAAACGTTTGGCCGGAGGAAAGCAAGCAATAGCTGATTTACACCTATTGGGATGGACCATCACTGACCTCCATCGCCGATTCCCGCTGCCACGGGAAGCATCGCTCCGCTGCTCTTCCTCCCTTTGCTCATTTGGAAGACGGGGGTAATAATCCCCATCACCTATTTGCGAGGCTGTTGTGAATTTTCATGAGCTCCCATCTGAACGGGGCTTTGAGCAGGAAAACTGCTGTATCAGCTCTAGGCAATGATAAACAATACTCAGCATTTACATATTCAAAGCACTTTGATTAACTCTTGGGGTTTAAGGACTTGAGTCGATTCCCACCCGACCGTAATGGCAGCTGGACGGGGCGAGGGGCGGCGCTGGGGGAGAGCTGAGGGGGGAGCTGGGGGTTCACTCCGCCGGGCAGGGCCGGGACAAACCCCGACAAAGTCACGCAAAGCACCTCCTGCCTTAAATCCCTGCCGAGAACGGAGGAAAAATAAATCCGGCTGGTCCCCGCCTGCGGGAAGGGGCAGATCCCCCGTGCGGAGCGGGTGCCGAGCTGGAGTATCGTCGGTTCTGCCGCAGACGCTGTAACCAGGTGTTAAATAGCTGTGAAATGCTAACTTGATTCATGCAGGAGTTGCCAAATAAAAGGAATTTTTCTTTTCTTATAAGAAAAAATAAATTAGGGAAGGATGGACCCACGCCTGCCCTGATGCACAGCGCCGTGACCTCCTCCCCAGACGCCTGCTAATTCCACGGGGGCAAAAAGCCGCGGAGAGCAAATCTAGGAGCACGATTTCGCATTTTATTCAGCCATTTGTTTTTTTTTTTCCCTTACCAAGTCTTGACAATCTCCTGGATTAAAATGCCGCCCTCCCTCTCCGCCCCTCCCCAGGGGATGCTCAGCCCCCCGGGTTTCCTGCTGCCACAGGACCCTCCGGCATTATTATTGAAATCACTGTCAAACAAGAGCAGAACCTGGCGAAACTTTGGTGCCGCCCACACCCAGCGACTTCAGATGCGGCAGCGGCCGAGGCCGCCTGCTCTGGGCAGGGGGTATCGGTGCAGAACTGCCAGCTCCAGGGCTAAACCCCTTCGGAGCGCTGCCGAGCCGCCCCGCCAGCGCCTTCTGCCATTAATTAACGGCAATCTCGGGAAAAGTAGCTCTCCCTGCTCCAGCGTCGGGGGCCAGTCATCCCGCACCGCAGGATCCCGGCGTATCCCCCAGCCCGAGGCACAGGAGATGCTGCTGCCGTGTCCGCCGCCGCCGCTGTACAGCAGCCCCGCGTCCCTGGCCCTGAAAATCCGGCGCTGGCTGGGAAAGATAAAGGGCAGGGACACAGCCATCCCTGCGGGCGGCTGGGAGCGGGGAGCTGGGCTGCGCTGCCCGCCACGCATGAGCACTGCGAGGCCGCCGCTCTGGTTCCCTAGATTATAAAAGGTTTTCCTGCTGCTAGGAAGGAAACTTTGGGCACCGTCCCCTGTGCAGCAGCCCGGGAGCAGCAGCCGGAGCAAAGCCCTCGCCAGCTCCGGGAACGGCAGATGCTCGGAGCTGCTGGGGGTGCGGGGAGCGTGCGGGTCTGTGCGGGCACAGCCGGCCCGGCCCGTGTCCCAGCGCCGCTGGCCGGTCGTGGAGCTCCGTGTACCCGGTGGGGGGGACAACTGGACGGAGCCGGCCATGGAGCGGGGCCACTGGGAAGGACAGATCCAGCTCCAGAACTTGCAGGGAGAGACCGCGAGTGAGATGTCCCAGCTGCTCCCTTCAGCAGGAGGAAGGACCGGGGAGGGCGAAGGGGCGGCTCTGGGGTTGGGGTTCGGGGCTGACGCCGCCTGTCCCCGTCCCGCCGGCTCACGAGGACGCGGGGACCGGGCGGCATCACCCGGCAAAACTCCCGGAGTCCCGCGCGCCCCCCGAGCGGGTCCTCCCGGGGCTGGCAGAACACCCCGGGGACGGGCTCCTGCCTTCACCCCCTGCCCGCTCCCGGTTTCGGGGGGCTGCGCATCCCCCGGGGGGCTGC
>WBNO01010596.1:0-127869 GCA_013400575.1 Peucedramus taeniatus
CTGTTTTCCATGCTTACTGTTATAGTAGAACAAGGAGTAATAGCCACAAATTACATTTAGAGAGGTTTAAATCAGACTTCAGAAAAAGTTTGCCAGCAGTGGGGCTAATGAAATTCTGGAAAACATATCCTGAGGGACCATGGAACTGTCTGTTAACACCTAAGGACAAAGTAGACATAGCAATGGTGTGGATCTGGTTCTGGCTTGCCGTAATGGCAATAATAATAAACATGAGGGTAATAATAGCAATAAGGGCCTTCCTGAACTTACTGAGGGTAGCACAGTATCACTTAGTTGTCATTTTAATACTGGGTGCAGATCTCTTGAGGAGATGTACAATAAGATCATGCCAGTGCATCTAATATTGAATTTACATTGGGGTACTGTTGTAAAGGTACTTTATTATTCCAGTTTTATTGCTCTAACCATTAGAATAAGCTGGAATTCTATGAGGATTATTTCATGTCTGTGTGGCGTTCTGAAAATGCAAAAGTAATGTAGTGTCACCAGATTGTTGGTAAATTATTAAAACTGTCTCTTCTGTCTTGCATCTCTGAATAGACTGCAAATGCTCTAGTTTTCAGAAGCATCAGTACCTTCAATTCTCTGTGTGCTAGAGAACAATTCATTTCTCATCTTCCTGTATCACACTTCTGTGAATGCTTTTACTGAGCATATAAATCAGAGTGGCTAGAAGAGGAACATTAAAACTAGCATATGTTGTCTAGCCTTTAATTCCCTGGGCTGGTTTTCCTGGAGTAAACAGAAGTAGGAAATCCACCCAGAGCTTCTGGGCAGATGTTAGCAGTGACTAAAGCAGAATGTATATGTCGTTACAGAGGGCTGTTTCTGAGTCTGGACAGGTAAGCAGGATCATTCAGAGACAGCTCTGTAACTTTAGCAGTAAATCTCCCTGCAGTCACACTGCCACAGGGCAGGCCAGGAGGAAATATTTGCTCATCCACTCTTCAGTTTTTAAACACAAATTCATGCTATTTTTGTGGTTCTGCACAGTAACATTACAAAGGTAGCAGAGCTGACTCTGTGCTGAAGTTTTGACACAAAGATGAGCACAAGTTAACACATTGGTTGTGCCAGGTCTTTCCATGTTTCATTAACTTAAGATTAAAGAAGAAAGGGATGCTGAGGAAAACTGAGGATATCAGGGAATCCTGACCATCTGAATAAATATTTCTTTATCAGCTAAGTGTATATCAGAGGGAACTTTGTGTTGTCTCAGAAGAATAGAAATATGATGTTTGTGCTGAAGTACACAATGACTTTTTATATGCAGCATCTGCCAGAGAATCAAAGCAGGAATAAGATTTCTATTAAAAGCACTGCTATGGTGATGAGGGTCACATGAATACCTCACCAGTGACAGACCTCCCTATGTCGCTGTAGAAATCCCCTGTCAATTATTTCTGTTGGGTGCACAGCTAAATGCAATTCAGGATTCTAGCAATGTCAAGTAGTAACTTAGAGCTACATTTCAGGAGAATTCAGTAGCCTACTTTCTTAAGGCAGTGATGCTTACTTGGTCCATCTCTATCTTCCTATATTTTGTATGTCCTTGCCAATAGCTTTTGAATTTTTTTGATCAGTCAGAGAAATTTCACATATTGCCAAATAGTATGTCTGTCATGTTCTATGAAAATATGTGGTCAGAGAGAGATGGGATACTAACTGTCCTCAGTGTGAGATCACCCTATAACAGATATCAGGAGTTCACATAAAGGGGTAGCTTATGAAAACCCCAACTATGGGAGAAGATTCATAGGTGATTGTGGTTGGTTGGATGTCAGGGAAGCCAGTAATAAGACAAAAGGGAACTGCACTTTATTAGTTTTGCTAATCTCAGAACAATGTGCATTTTAAATACCAGAATTATCTGCGAAGTTAAAATCTGGAATAAAGACAGACACAAGGATTTCTGTGATACTGAATGATGTCACAGTGTGGCAGAGTAAAAGCTGTGCATGTCATTTTTACTGTCTGATTGGCCTTGACAGTAATAATACCATTTACAGCACTTTATACTTCCAAAGCCCATTACCACCACTAATTAATTCTTAGAATACCCCTGAGGGGTGCTGCTTGGAAGATAAGTTGGAGTATTACTGTTTTAACACTGAAAACAGAGACAGATCACTAAGCAATGATAGTGCTTGAAATAGAATTTGAGTAAAAACTCTTAATCAAGTGTGAAAGTAATGCCCTGCTGAAGATGAAAATTTGCTGCTGTGCTTCAAAATCCTATTTAAAGATAAACAAAGGTATGTAATATATAAAATATTTCTGTAGCACTAGTGAATGGATATTAAAAACAATACTTCATATGGATGCACAGGTATGGTATGGTTTTTACTGATGCCAGCTCTGTACTAGTCAAACTTCAGCAGAAAGTTTTTCACTAACCCAAACCTCTGCAGTCAGTGTTGGGATATTCCAATCAAGTCACCAAAAGCCATCATCAATGAATAGCAAACATTCCTCATTGTGCCTTATAGGAATAAGCAGTAATAGAGTTTATTTTCCACTTCTATGGAAAAAAAATTCAGAGTGCAGCTGGGAGTAAAAGTTTTTATCCACTGTGTACTCTGCAGATTGCAAGTGAAGCCAACTCATTCCCTCATACAACCAACACTTTCTCAAATCCACTCAACCCAGGAGGGGTTAGTAAGCCACTTAAATTTACAAGAAATTTTTTAGAACATGGCATGGTCCCTACTCTTTCTCCTTACCAGGGAATGGAGATCTTGAAGAACATTAATGTATCTTTTAAAAAAAACAAATACTTATTTTCCTGGGTTTTTCTGATTGCCTTTTTTTTCTCACTGGGAAGTTTGTGCATACTTCTTGGTTTTTTTAACAAAAGCTTCCTGACATACACTGGAAATATTCTTTAATTTTTTTTCTTGCTTTTTATATTATTCCAGAGTACTACTTCAGTAATTTACTGAATGTACTACATGGCATTCCTAAACAAATAAACCTGACCTAACTGTATCTTTCCTAAGATATTTGCTAAATAATAGCATCAAGTATGAATTTCAAATTTAAAATTTTAATGAGCAGTTATTGATATTCCTAAATACAATCTCTATGTATATAGAATTCATTAAGTTATTCTCTTTATATGTAGTAATTCTCATATATATAGTAATTGAAGTTTTGTCCCTGGCAGCCTGGGATGGCCTTTTTTTCCTCTGGAAGTGGCAGGTTGGTTGTGCATTGACATTTGGTGCAGTTAAGCAGGTGTGTGGAGATTGAGTTTAATGAATTAGACAGCAGTACCGAGTTTATAGTTCATATATCACTCATATTTTGTGTTTTATTTTTGTTTTTCTAGTGAATGTCATAACTCTACAGACAGAATAAAAGTAAGAGTATGGGATGAAGATGATGATATCAAATCTAGAGTAAAACAGCATTTCAAAAAGGAATCTGATGACTTCCTTGGGCAAACAATCATTGAAGTAAGAACACTGAGTGGAGAAATGGATGTGTGGTATAATTTAGGTATGATTCTTACTGATTTCTTAAATTTAGGTAGAGTATTACTGTCTTCAACTTTGTGACTTCAAAATATGTAGCTTTGGTAACAATGTATGACTTTTAAAGTATTAAGCATTACAGGTTGATTTCAAAATGAAAGATAGAACCCCCACTGCCCCACTGTGTCGCTGGCAGGGATGGGGTAGAGAAAATCAGGAGTGAAGTAAACCTGTGAAGAAGGGATGGGTGAGGGGAAGGTGTGTTTTAAGACCTGGGTTTATTTTTCATTATCCTCCTCTGATTTCACTGGTAACAAATTGATTTTCTCCCAAGTTGAGTCTGGTTTTGGCCATGGAAGTAATTAGTGACTGATCTGTTCCCCATCCTTCTCTTGACCCATGGGGTTTTCATTAGATTTTCTATCCCCTGGCCAGCAGAGGAAGGGGCATGATAGAGCAGCTTTGGTGGGCACCTACCAGAATCAATGCATCACACTCAGAGTAGTCCAGGTTGTTGGTAAAGTCTTCATAACTAAAGGAAAATAATAATAATTAGTACATGTGTCAGGTAGAAAATTACAGGAATTTCAATCGGAAAGGAGAAAGTAGTAAATAAATAGCTGTGCAGTCTTGTTTGAATATGGGAGATAAAATAAGAAAGATTCTTTACCTCATAGTTAGGTATTCTATTTTGTGGCCTGAACAATGTGTGAGGTATTAAGTAACGTTGTTTTCAACAGCAGGACTCCCTGGCTTTAAAAGATTAAACTAGAATGATTTATGAAAGCTTTTCAAATGACATACATGTGTTCTTGGTAGTTACTAATGTATTATTTTTCCACTCTTCAGAAAAGCGAACAGATAAATCGGCTGTCTCTGGGGCCATTAGACTGAAAATCAATGTTGAAATTGAAGGAGAGGAGAAAGTTGCTCCCTATCATGTGCAGTACACCTGTCTACATGAGGTATGTTGGAGAAGTTATAGTATACAGTATAGAAATTACTGTTCAGTTGTTGCATGGATGAGGAAAAAAGGCTACAGAACATTAGAACACTGAGACAAATAACTGCTGCTGTACTTGAGGACAAGTTTATTTTAGATTTCCCATTCTGTATTGCTGAGGAAGTAGCAGGTTCAGAGGCAAGGGTAGAGCAACAAACAGATCATTTCTGCCAGGAGATGTCAGAAAAAGAGGTTGAGCCAGATAAACTCTCTGTGTACTGTTTTTTGATTTAGCACTTTGACACGTGATTGTTAATATCAGGAATATACAAACATTTCTATATATTACAGAAGTATACCGTAAAGAATTTCTTTAGTTTTACAGTAATACATATTTTGGAGAGTAAGAAAAAGGAGAAACACAAATATAATAAAATCTGATTTTCCTTTCATCTAATTTGCTTTTGTCAACATTGAAAAAAGTCATCACTGATAAATAGGTGTGTCTTCTGAAAGATTTTCTTTGTAACTGATTACTCGTCCTTCAAATAGTGATCCATGTAGAAATTCTATTCTGGAAATACAAGTCATTTCTGAAAGCTGATAGCTAATACATGGCTGAAAGTTCACCACTAGCATGTACCCAGAAAATCCCATTGTTCACCATTTGTAAAAACAGATATTTATGGCATTTGTGCTGATAGATTTTGACCTGAAATTGCAGATGTTGGACCTATGAAGTAAATGAAAATATTTAAATGCTTTAAGATAATCCAAGAGACAGTTATGGGCTAATTAGCAAAACTGAAAGTATTTTGACGTTTTAGGAGGTTTTTTCAATCACTGAAAATAGGAAATAAAATCTGTTGGATTTTGTGGATACATATGAAGTTGTGAAATTTGTGGATACGTATGGAGCAAGGCAGTCTGAGGAGCATTCTATGCCATGAATGGCAAATCCTAGCTTTGCTCCCAAGGGTACTAAACCTAAGCTTTATTTCACACCTTGCACAACTTGAGAGACACCTGCAGTATTTCTGTTAGCTCCCTGTAACTTAAGGACTTAAATAATGAATTTGAAATTTATTGGTCACAGACACAATTAAAATTGAAGCACTCTATAATAAGTATTACAACATCATTATTTCATTCATTAACAAGGGCATATAAAAGAGAAGTTTCTGCACTATTTTATGTTGCGGTCTTTCTGTGCCAGTTAAAGGACAGGACTTTATATCAAGAAGATACAATATGCTGAATCACAAGTCTGCTGACTATTTTGAGCCAGTCTTTGGAAAAATAAACAATTTAAAAATTGACTAAACATATTTAAGGCTATATGTAGGACATATATTTTCAGAATGCTTCTTAAAAGCCAAGCTTTCATTTTTGAAACATTTCTTACCTTTAGAATCTCTTCCATTACTTGACGGAAGTGAAGTCGAACGGTGTGGTGAAAATCCCTGAGGTGAAAGGCGATGAGGCTTGGAAGGTGTACTTTGATGATGCTGCACAGGAAATCGTGGATGAATTTGCAATGCGCTATGGAATTGAATATATTTATCAAGCTATGACGTAAGTATTATCATGGCTGGCTTTCTGCTTTGCTGTCAACAATGTGTTTGAGGGAAGTAACGAATTTCAAGCCTTTGTGAATTCATTCACCATTTCTCTTCTATTCCTGACTTTAAATTCTGATCATTTTTGTCCATCTGACTCTCACTGAAGTGCTTCTCATCTGCTGTGGTTTTAAGATATAAGCATTTTATAAACTGTTACTGGTATTACTGCTAATGCATTTCTTAATCCTTACGGTACTGACATACAGCACATTTCAGAAAGACTTCCAGTGTTCCAGATGCATTTGGAACAGGGTTTCACAAGCTCTGTACTCTTTTCCACTACTCACTACTGGCTATAATGAGCTTCCATAGTATATGTAAATAATGAGTGCGAACCATTTTTAACAGTACTGAGACTTATTACGACATCATCCATTCTGAAGTAGCTGTCTGATCACCTTAGAACACAGCACCACAGAGCTCAGAGGCCTGGAGACATGAAAGATCCATCATGTGTTCTCAATTTAAACAGCAAAAATTTTTCTGGTGAAAAGGACTATATTCTGCTGGAGCTGTAGAATAGCAGGGGACTCCAAATGAGTCCTATAAATAAAAAATACAGACTTTTTTCTTACAGAAACCTGATGTTACAGAATTTCTAATCAGAACATCTCTCCTTTTTTTGCATCTCTCTACTTCCTAAAAAAAAGAGTATTATAATAAGTATGAAGATACATAAAAATCTGAAGTTTTCTTTTCGTTGCTGAATATAATGACACCACCTACTAATGCAATAAGCTTGTCTTTCACTCTGTGTAGCTGTCTGTGGCTTATTGTATTGTTCATCTAATAAAAGGGCAGGGAATTAATTTTGTACTATACACATTTTTAATGATCTTCCTTCAAGGAAATTACACTGCATTAATTAATGAAACTCAAGAGTTCCTCTGTTTTGTATTTAAACTACATATGGAGGAATTCATGTGTTGACTTTCATGAGTATTTGTGTTTCTGTGTTTAATTTCTCTGTAGCTCTGTGTCATTGTTATGTCATTTATTAACTTATCCTGGTATTGTGGTTTTATAGCTTGATTTAAAATGGTATGGGATTTTTACCAAAATGTCAGTGATAGAGTTATTCCTGTTGTGTGTATCAAAATGAATTCAAGTTTTGACCAGAAATGAATTGTTAAGAGCCATTAATGCCAAAGGAGGGCTGTTATTAGAGATTTGCATAAGAAATAAAGGGCTGATTTAGCATTAGTTTTGTTTTAACTACAGCCCCAGTAGTTGATTATCTCAATATGACATGGCTGCATTTTTGACTGACAACCTTTAACTGTAAAATTATTTTGAATTTTGTTTTTCTTCATCTCTCAATGTGTTCAAGTACTGCAAAATTTTCCAGGAGAAGTTTGAAACTGATTTTAGAAATTCAGATGTTGCAAAAGTTAGCATTGCAAAAATAGCAATATAACTGATATGAGTATATAAAATCTTTTTTATTAAAAGTGGTAGAAATTGACAGGTTATATTTTTATATAAAGAAGATGCTTTATTTTTAACTCAGTAAATAGCATAACATGCAGATATTAATGAGGCTTAAGTAAATTTAGTCTGCACATTTAACATGGAGCTGAGCAAGTACTCCAACAAATTTTTCAGTAGTCCTTACTCAAAAATTCTAACCAAGCCATTTTAAGTTAATTGACCTATTTTGCCTTGTCCTCTTTTTGTTCTTGCTTTCTTCTATAACTTTTCCCTGAAATTTCCTTGATGTTGTTGACTGCAAACCAGGTATCTGAAGGCAGATCTAATAAGAAAGTGAATTTAATATTGGTAGTCACGAGAAATAAAAGCTAGTATTTCATTGCCCCAGTACCCAGATTATTGGTGGTGACAATATGTGGACGGGACGTGCCTTGGCTTGCCTGGCCCTTGCTGCTGGACCAAATAGTGGCTGCTGTGGTGTCTCACCCCAGAGACACTTTTGGCGAGCTGGCTGCTGCTGGGCACGTGGGAACAAGTCCAGACATGCCTGGCTCCGGTGGCTCCTCAGGTTTTTCTTTGACCGAGAAGCTTTAAGGCAATGGTGAAGGACAGGAGACGGTTCTGATGAAGAGGTTATAATCCAGAGCTTTATTCTGGCCCACGGGCCTCTGAATTCAGCAACTCCCTAAGAGAACCTAACAGAACTGTAGCAGAACTCTCACAGAATCCCGGGCCGTGTGGGTGCTGGCTCCTTTTACCTGGGGGAGGGGAGAGGGGAAGGGACAGGGAGCCACCAACCAGGTATGGGGCAGGAGGGAGATCTCAAAGGACAAAGGACACCTGGGTGGCCCAATGCCCCCCGAGGGGTAGAGGGTATCTTTTGAATGTGCCAATCACTCGATGCCATTCTGGAATTCTAGGATTGATAGACAGTGCTCAGCAGGAGTCAGGGTGGGGAAAGGAAAGGTGATTGACACATCTGGGGGGGAATCTTCAGGGGAGGAACCAGGTTTCTGAGGGAAACCGTGAAATCACACCGCAACACCAGATCCTTTTATATTTTAATATGTTTCATGTCAATAAAGAGTACTGCCTTCTTGAGGAGACAGCCCCAGCCTGATTAAGTTAGGAATAAAATCACTGATGAATGTAATCTCAAGTAATACTTGGAGAAGAATATATATTAATATACGTTGTTTTGCTGATTCATCTGCAGACACATCTCAGAGCATTCAGACTTTGGGGAGAAGAGTAGTGAAGACACTAAGTCTATTTGTCATGAGGAATTTTCTTTTGGACTATTATCTGCTGGTTTTATTTCTTTTTATGAGATTACCTTTTTCTTCTGGAACAATTTTAGTGGCTGGAAGAAAATGTACAGCTTCTTGATTTGGAAAATAGAATTATCAGATTGCATTTGGTAACAAAGATCTTCTACTAAAACAAAAGCAATTTTCTACTATACAACAGAGAGCGAATTTCAATCTAATCACTTTGCCCAGAGGAATATTGTGTAAGAATTTTTTGCTTGAGAATCTAGTTGCAGAGTACTTCTACTGCATGTCTCACGATAACATTGGAAATTAAAATGTTTGTGTTTGTAAATGCAAAACTGACGAAGCTTTAACACCCCAGGATCCAGACCCCAGAGAGCATCTACACTTCATCAGGCTACGTGAATTTTAGAATGCTGCTAATGAGGTGCTCTTTTTGCCTGAATTTAATTTTTAGTACTCATATTTGTTTTTAAGTTAGCTATTTAAAAATAGTTAATGCTACTTAATGATAGTAAGTCTTGACCCTTTTAAGTATGGATAGATGGCATATGCTGGAGTAGGAACATATGCCTTTCTGCATTTCTACACAACATAAACCTGATTAAGCTTCTCCAGAATACCCCTGTCTAAAGTGATTTGGCATCCTGTTCCACTACAGCAATAAACAATCCTACATGTCTATCATTTCTGGTTCATGATGGTGGCTTTGTCATCTATGATCCCTTAATAAACCCTGAAGATTTCCTTCTGGCCCTCAATAGTTATTTATATCTTTTCCTTAAGAGCACAGAAATAATATTTCAAAAATTTTGTCTTGATTTTCTAAATGCAGTGAATATACTCATACTGGAATGTGGGAATCAGACCAGAAGATACCACACAGGTTGCCTGTCTGCTCTAGTCATTGTCCCCAGTGAGACCCTTCTCACCAAACGTAGAAAGAGAATGAATTCAGGTGTGATGCACCTCTTGCTGGAGATAGGAACATCTCCACATTTTTATGAGATAAATGTAGACACTTTTTCCCTAAAGATGCTGACTTAGAGGGGGTGTTTTACTCTCAAGAGATGGATTACGACTGCACAGTTGCTGAGCAAGGAAATCTGCTTGAAGTTACCAAATGTGGAATTCATGTGAATAGAAAAACAGCCATCGACCCAAACTAAAATACAACAAAAAGACTGATTCTGTTGCAGTAATTGCAGCTTTTTGAAGTCCTGACTGCATAGGTTATATAATCCACTCTTCTTTCTTATGATTATTTTATTCTTCCATTCCTCATGGAGTCTGTACTAGGGAAAGAAAAGCAAAACAATTACAGCCATTCTTATATGGTTCAGATGAGAATTTTTTTGCTTTTTGTGATGGATAGCAGCCAGACAGACACTGTTAGCCACATGACTAGTACATGTAACTCCCAGAAGTACAAGCATGGATGTGTGAGACAATAGGGAGGAAAATAACTATCACAGAAAACAGGAAGAAAAAGTAGAAAAACAGCACAGTGATCCAGCTAGCCTTTATTTTGATGACTGTCATGATTGATGGCAGTTTATGCTGTAAATTCAATATCTAGAAGGAATCATACTGGAACTTTATTTATTTACCTACATATATTAAGCCACAATCTGCACTGAACGAAAAGTAACTTTTTTCCTGTCATTCATCTTTCAACATAATTTATTTCTCTTTAGAAGGCAAAAATCTGAGCACGTATTGAAAGTGTTTGACTAGACGCTGAAATTGCACATAATATCAGCAGCCTGAATTTACTGTGTAATAGAGTCAAGTGCAATAAAAGCTCTATTAAGATCTTTACTTCTTACTGGCAAGAGTCACCACAGGTAGAACCTAATGATTCTCAATCAGCAACATAGCTCTCATTTCAGCAGGTTAATGGGCACTAACTATGTCATCTTGTTCTCCTGCTAGTTTTCAATTAATGTGGCAGCATTACAGAAAGCACACAAATCGCCCATTAAACTAATTTTTTATTGATAGCATTTGCTTACTGATTAGTACAGCACATCAATTAGACTCCTTTCTTTGCTAATTCATGCTAGCAGAAATATTGGAAGAATCCCAGGCACTGTCTGTTGGTCAGAAAATTGCACAGTAAGGAAGTTGGAGCAAGCAGGCCTGGTTTCAGCTTATGCAGTGCAACCTTGCTCTAAAATGTATGAGACTTAGCAAATGGTTGCTGTGACATCATGTGCCCATTGGAAATTGTTAATAACTCGTGCTACTGGCTGCCATTTTCAAAGACCTACAAAAACAAGGACAGGGGTTTACTTTGATTTATTCATTTTAGTGAGCAGGAGGAATCCAGGTATCTTGCAGGTAGCTGATAACCTGAGTTACCAGCACTCTCAGAGTCATGACCCATATTGTGTACTTAATAGGTCTTGTGAACATTAGAGATTTTAATTAAATGATGGAGAGAAACAAAAATCTGTCACAGATGCTTTATCATAATTTTCACTAAGGACATTTATCAAGGTGAAACAGTGCAGTGATACAATAAGGACATAAATTATACCAATTTAAAATTTTTAAAATTTTCCTTGTGAAAAATCGGTACAGTTTGGGTCTATTTTCAAGATAAGAATTCAATATAGGTCATGGGTAGCTCATTGTGAAATGGTTAGGGGAACCTGCAGAAGACACCCTAAAATGTTGATCCAAACGTTATTTCCATGGTCTGTCATGTTCCCTGAAGGCAATTGTGGCAATCTCAGTGATTTCTCTGCTGCTGTCTGCTCCTTTTGCCTGCCTCCACCCTCAGCAGAGCATATGTTACAGGTATGACTCTAGGGCCAGTGGGGTTATTAGTGCCTTTTTATGTCCAGATTGATGTTACTCATGCACTAAGGACCTTTAAGTCCACCAAAAGACTTTTGGAAATTAAAAGTAATCAGTAAAAGTATTAATTATTTTGTCTTTTTTTTTGAGAATTGGTTCTGATCATCCCTACGTGTATTTCCCAAATTTATTAGTAGATAAGGAGATATTTCTATTAGCTTTAAAGGTTATCTTTATTGGTGAGAACCACCTGACATCACTATTGTCAGGTCACTATTATATTTTATTACAAAGGAAAGTATTATTATTCTACTTGACGGAAAACATGTGACATATAATGAAATATTTTTTTGAGGGGTAGAGAACTGTGTTGTTCTTTTGTTGAATTCACGTTTCAGTCTTCAAAAGCACTTCTTGAAAATACTGGCAATGAATTAAAGGTTTGGTAACATTGTTCTGTGAGCACATAGCTGGGAATGCTGGGTTCTAGTCCTGGCCCATATGATTGATTTCTGTGTAGTTTTGAGAGTTTCTCTCAGTTATGTAAAATGCAGATGATAGCACTTAATAATTGCCTCTACAGGAAAATAATTTTGAATAATGCCTTGAAAGACTATTTGGGCAGTGACAACAGTTAAGGATATTTGGCTTAAGTTCAGTAGGAGAGTTCAATTTTACCTTGTGTTAATTTTTTTCTTGGAAGGGCATTAGTGCCCAGGTGGTTCATACCCAGCACACTGCTCTGCCTTATGCTCCTGAGGAGGAACAGGAGAGAGGAGCCAGAGACTCCAGCTAAGAGGAGCATGTGGCCAAATCAGGACCTTCAGTCATATGGAGCCTGATAGGAGTTTCTTAATCCTCTTCTGTTTGTACACCCATTTTTACCACCATCATTTCCTAATCCCCCTCATTCTCTTTCCTATTTGTGTACATTTAGTCTTTTCCCTTTATCTCCCTCCCAGTCCTGCCTAATTATAAATCTTGAAATTAGGAATTTATGTTTGTAGCGATGATGTTCACTCTCCTCGTGTGCCAGGTCTTTCATTTGTTTGTATCTCTCATGTTTTGTTGTGTTATAAGCTCTTTGTATGCTACCAGCAGGCATCTCCTGTTTCATTAAACAAGTAAATAGTGCTGCTACATTGCACCTCTGGGTTTAATTGACTGATTACCTAAATTTTACTGGCCTGGATCAAAGTGGAAGAGTTTCAGTTATGGCCTAATTCAAATCAAGGTGAGCCCAGAAGCCAGTTGAAGCACCTTTCATTAATAATGTAGTGTAAAATAAAAGCCACACTAAAACACTGGTTTGAGTCTTTTAGTTGGCAACAATTAAATCATCTGCTATAGGTCTCTGTGACTTTCCATGATGATGAGTTAGAGTTTACTTTTTAGGTTTTCTTTAATAATGAATGTTTTGCTTAATAGCAATTAAAAGTTAAGCCATGTTTTTGTGTTTAGGATTAACAGAGTAAGAATTGAATGTGAATCTAATGTGGCCAGTTTGAAAATATCAGTGTGCAACAAGTGACAATTGTATCAAACATGTCTGGATTTTTCTCATATACATCTGTACAATTTTCCATGAGGTAGCCTGAAACTTACATCATTGGAGTCAGAAAGAGATTATAGTGGGAGAAGAAGCAGATTCCCTGCCATCTTTAATAACTGATGGTTTGTTTGAATTTCAGGCACTTTTCCTGTCTCTCTTCTAAATACATGTGCCCTGGTGTTCCAGCAGTTATGAGTACATTGTTGGCCAATATAAATGCTTTCTATGCTCATACAACAGCAGCAACTAATGTATCTGCCTCAGATCGCTTTGCTGCTACTAACTTTGGGGTAAGTAGGTTCTCTTTTTTTAGTAGAGTTCTGGTCCTTTTTTTTTCCTAGTATATTCCATATTAATATCTACATTGATTTTTTTAACTGCTTGTTTTAAAGAGTTAGGGTTGTTAACTTTTGAAAATTTTACCCTGAGTCTTTAAAATCAATCATCATAAAAGCCAGAGAAGATGCTGCTCAGCTCCTTGTGAGGCATAGAGGATAGAAAGCACTGGCACACATTCATGGTACTAAAATCTCCAAGAAACAGGCTTTTATTTTATTGCAGTGGGCCTTGCAAACTGCTAACTGCATTAGACTAAGTATTGGATGCAGTTCCTTTCTTGGGCTGTGTCATCAGGATGTAGCCATAAATGCTGCTCTTCTCACAAGGATCCATATTAATGGACTCTCCCTTATTTTTGTTGAAATTTTTGCTAGTGCATTGTCCAAATCCTGGATTTAGGTGCCAGGAATTTTAGGAGGAACAGTAGTATTTCAGGATGTGGTAATACTACTTTCGTTATTGCTAAATTTTCTTCTGTGGATAAGTATCTCACAGCATGGACTTCCTAGTCTTTGAACATGATAATAAATAAAGATCCATTCACTCCTTATTCTGATTTCTTCACCTACTCTCAGAGGAATTGAGAGCAGTAAGGCAGAGCAACAATTCTAAGAGGTTGCCTCCACAGCTCGGGTATTACACATCATGCAGAGGGTATAAACACAATCTTATGCTGAAAAAATGTGTTTATTCTTTCCTCTTTTTTCTTTTTTTAGTAAGGCTTTTATATGTAGGGCTGATATCAAAGGTATATTTAATGTAACCATTTTCATAAAATACCATTTATTGACATGAAATAAAATATTAATTGTAATTAAAATTTATTAAATACAAATTAAAATTTCAAATATAAAATTTTATTTGAAGTAGTGTTAGAGGCACTAGAACTCTTCTCCAGTATTAGAATAAGAGAGGAGTTATGAATTTCAGATTTTCAAGACAAAATTATGAAATTATACATTTGGATGCATAAACCAAGAATTACTTAATCTCTTTATTGAAACAAGTCTTCTCTTTCAGTGTTCAAGCTTTATTGGACCTTTGAATTGATGCAGCTTTTGAAATTTAGAATGGTTTTGCTGGATATTTTGTCCTTTTTCCTATTTTTCTAATGATCAGAACTACTTTTGTCCTCAGACTGGGCAGAGATTAAGTCCTTTCTCTGATGTTAATGCCAGTTTGCCTTTGACGCAATTCCAATCCAATTCATAGCTCAACAGATGGATGGAAAAAGAGTAGTAGGCATCACTAAAAGAGATTTGGAGCTCTTTTTTCAAACAATTGACTTATAGGCAAAATATTAGATTATTCTTCTCTCCTGGGTCAAAAGGCATTTGTTAGTGAATAGCTGCACATCATTCATCAAAAAGAACATCTCAAATTCAAGTCCTCAGGCTACAGCTGGGAATGATTTGGCTGACTGAATATTTCAGTAGAGCTTTATAACATGACAAAAAAGTTCTCTTTTGATGGATCCCTTAAGGGAACTGTGCCAAATTAGCAGGGTTTGGTGTAGGTTAGAACTCCACTGATGAGTCAGTGCACAAAGACTCTATTTTCAAATTCCTGATCATCACATTTGAGGGATGGTACAGATACAATCAGTGCACCCTGAGAGCTATCAGCTCCTGCTCCTTTCAGAAGTCTGCTGCTTTCACACAGGCTGAGATTTCACAGTTTTGTGCAGTAGACTATGGAATATGTTCTAACCTGGTAATTAGAAACTCATTAGTATTACTTGAGAATGGCACAACTCAGCTGGAAATCTCACAGCAAAATACTTTCACTGTTCCTTCATCTATCAAGATAACAAGTTAATCTTCACATTTGAAAGGAAAAAATATAAATTCATTGTATTAGTATTACTTAATTTATTCCTACAAAAGCCACTGTTTCAGAAGTATAATTTTCAATCATTCTTTTGCACCAAATTCTGTTGTAAGTGAGCATCATTTCTTACTTATTAAAGGAAGGGGGAGCTGCTTCAAGAGTTGAATCAGTGGCAAGGCAAATATGAGACAGGAAAATGTTGCATTGCAAAACCTTTGTGACCTGCCTAACATATTGCACAGCTGCACAGTGTTTCATGCATACCAAGTATACAACACAGAAGCGGAAAATAAAGTGAAAGAAGATGCATTGGCTAGCCTTGAAACACAGTTATTTCAAACCATCACTTGTATATAAAATAATGGAAAACAAATGGATTTTCAAATAAGTTAAGTGTGGACAGAAGCTTTCTAAAACCCTAGCAATTACAGGAACCTGCAAATTCTAGTGCAACATATTCTCGTTTTCTTTTTACAGAGAGAAAAGTTCATAAAGCTGCTGGATCAATTGCATAATTCTCTGAGGATTGATTTATCTAAATACAGGGTATGTACAACATAATCTATTTGAGTCAATGTGAGACCTCCAAAACCTTTGGAACAAAAATTTACAGAATTTAAGCTGTTTAACTCCAATATTTTTCCAATTTGACAAAAAGGCTTTGTATTTTCTTTCCAAAATCTAAGAATGGGTCAAGGGATTATCACATATTCAAGAAAGTGTACAACAACTTTGATTAAATTAACTAGTCTTAAGTTGATTAAGTTAATTCATCTGGGAATTACCTTCACTGACTCAGGTAGTGCAAAGTGCAGTTACTGCTGTATTTTTTCTGAGGGCCTGACATCTTTGCTACAGCTTGCATGCTAAGATCCTGGTAACGTTGAAAGAGTCTTGTCTCCATGTTTTTCTGTGTGGTAGGAATTTGATTCATTTCTGCAACAGTTAACATTAGAACAGTTTCCAGACTTCTTGTAAGGTTTTTTACTCCCCTCATGTTTTGGAAAAACCAAAATTTAAAATTTTAAATTATTCATATTACGAGTGCAGGAGCAAAGGTGTTCCTACTCATGTCCAAAGGATACTCACCATTATCTACCTCACAGGCAGAATTCGGGTAACGTGAACATCTCTAATCTTTCCAAGCAGCACTTTGTTTTCTTAGAAGGTTTTTAACTAGTTGTTCAAGGATTTTACCTGTAACTCAAATTTTGCATGATTCCTCTTTCCCTGATTCACCAGGATAATTTTCCTGCCAGCAATTCTGAAAGACTCCAAGATCTGAAATCAACTGTAGACCTGCTTACTAGCATTACGTTTTTTCGGATGAAGGTATCGTCTTTTAGTTGCACAAATAAATTTCCTGATGAAAACAAAAAATTTACCTTTTTAATTAGCTTAAAGTCAAGTCACATAAAGCATACTTAGCTGAACTCCTTAGGAGTCATATAGAATAAGGGTTTTCTACTGATATAATAAAATCACAAGTCACATAGCAAAATAGATCTGATAACAGTTCACCTTAGTCTCTCCAAAGATTGTGATCTAAGTGGTCAAGCATGGAAATATTTTTGGAATGGAATGGTGCACATTAATATTACTGAATGAAAAAAGAGAAACACAAGGCACCCTTTGTCATAATAGCATGTGATTCCATTGCATTAGGCAACTACATAAAGAGAATTAAAATAATCCATTAAGTTAAAGTTTGAATTGATGTATCCTGAAATGGAGTAAAAATATTAACCCTTTGCTTTAAATAAATAACTGCTATTTGGCTGATATTCTTATTTAAAGGAAAGCACATATTATATGGTATAATTATTTCCTAAATAATAAAAAAACTGATAAAATGTAAACCCTAAGATTTAAAGGTGTAAACTCTTGTGCACGCATGCCTCTTTCATAATATAAATATTTTAATCTAAGTAAAACATAGTGATAAAATCTGATTGCATGTGTTTTAATGTATCTTTGAACTAAATCTACCTTAATTCAACACTATTTTAATTATTTTTTAATTACTTTATTTGAATACTTTTCATCCTGTATAACAGAACTACAGTCTACACTTGTATTTCTTGTGCTCAATATAATTCTGACATTCTCCCATTTATGAAATATTTAATTAGGTCCTGGAATTGCAGAGCCCCCCTCGAGCCAGTACTGTGGTAAAAGACTGTGTAAAAGCCTGCCTGGATTCAACTTATAAATACATTTTTGACAATTGCTATGATCTCTACTCCCAGTTAGTGGATCAGGTAAGGTCAAAATGAACTTGTTCTGTGCTATTGCTCAATCATTATTGTTAGTTTGCCTTTGGTCAACAGAAAGTCTCCTGGTGCTCCTTCATGTCAAAGCACTCAGATTTTCATTTTATTTGTGTATGAAGGAGCAACATACGAAACATACACCCATAGACAGCTATGAACTCTAAATGTTTAACATGAGTTTCAAAGTGGACACATTACCTCATAATGTAGTCATCAAATTGGCCATGACTGTGAAATTGTCCAGTGGTTTTGGGGAAGATGAAATTTGATTGATTTTTGTTAATTTAAGATCTGTAACAGGAAAATAAACAGGAAATAAAATCTAATGCTTCACTTCTGTAGCTTTAGAAAAAAAATATTTAATTTGCTGTAAATGATAAAGTCTTTCCAGCCTTATCTTGTAGTACCTATGATGCATACTTGTATACAAACCTTAGTAACTGCATTAAGAAAGCAGAGGATTTCTTAATATTAGTGTGACAGCTTGAACTGTCAATGCAAAATAATTACAGCGTTTGTTGAGTTCCAAATGTCATGCAAAATCCTTGAGAATACTCTTTATTTTTTAATATAATATTGTCATTCTATAAGTAATGTTAGAATTAATTATTGTCTTAAAGGAGCATTACTTCTTTATCATATTATCACATGTGCCTTGCTTTTGCTTTCTGGATGGTACACTGTAAAAATGGTAGTTCTGTGACTATTCCAGCCTTGAACGGAATTAACTAAGTTCTTTGGTAAATGCACTTTTTTTTCTGTGTGTGTATAATTAATAAGAACACTCATAGTAATGATATAAGACTTCAAATGAAATTAATTTGGATTTATTTATTTATTTAAGTGAAAGATATTTCACTTAAATCCAGAATATGAATTCCTGTCTTTTAGGAAAGGTGATATTTGCTATTCAACATTTCTGAAATGAGAATTTATTTTCTCACATTGGATTCCTGTTATGTGAGAAAACTTAACTGTGGCTTTGAGTGTAAGAAATTCTCACCAGCACCATTAAGCACTCCACACTTAGTGCTGATGTGTGTTTATCCTACAACAGATTATATTGTAAGCTGAGTAGGAGTATAAATTAGTGGAAGGAGCAGCTTCAGGCATCACATCCATTTACGTCATAAACTGTTCTGTTTCCTCGCTAACGTTTACTCTGCAGCAATTTGATCTTGTCTGGTAAACATAATATGAAGTGCTGCTAGACTGGGTATTACATAAGCCTGCAGTTTATCAGTAGATTCTAGTGCTCAGTAAACAGCTAAAAGTGATGAAGCCTTACCTCTGCAAAGCATTGTGACAACTGCAGAAGCCTATCTATATTCAAAAACTTCACAACTTTTTGTGTGAATCCATACAGTCATTTAGCCTGTCTATTTTAAAATATGGTTTTAAAGTGCGGGGATATTACAGCTTTTCTGCTTGGTAGAGAATGTAAAACTTGCTTAAGTAAGAGTTCTCTGCAAATTATATTTGAGGTAGAACAGACAATGTTGTCACTATATTTTTCTCTCACACAATTCTATTTAATGGTGGAGAAATAAGAACTCCTGAAATTTAAAAAAAAATTTAAAAAATAAAAAAATACACAGGTATTCACTCTGTTGGAAAACTGAGCTAACTGCATTTCATTGTATTTCTGCACTTCTTGAGTTCTCTCACAAGATTTCCAGAAGAGGTGGTTTTATATGGAAACTTAGACAACTGTCTGTACAGTTACAGTCACAAAGCAGTGCAAGAAACTTCAGTGAAGAAGTGTAAAATGCAAAATTTATAATAAATAGATTGCATTCAAAATAATTTATTTCTAACAGCTAATAACATCAACAATCCAACAAAAAATTCAAGCAACAATCACATACAATCTTAATGCCAGATAGTAAAACTTTCTTTCACAGAAGGTGGGAGACAATTCTGAGAAATATAACTGGTCTAGCTTTAATAGAGAGATGAGTAAAATTAATTGAAAAGACTACCTGAATTCTACATCAGTTCTTGAGTTGTACAAGAAGACTTTGTTCAGCATGATCCTCTTATGGTTTCCTATCAGTATATCCAAAAGTGTATTTGATTTTAGGAACACCTGCAGCTTGTGTGAACCCATCGCTCTGGAGGCTTTCCAGTGAATCTGGGTGCTACCTGGATGCTAACAGTGTGCTACCACTATTATAATAATGAAGCAATAGCCAGTATTGTAATTAAAATTTCATTAGCTTTGTGTCCAAGCCCCTTAGATTAGACCAGATTCCATCCTTAAGCCTTCCTCAGTACCCATTCCCTTACCTCTGCTCACCTCCCCATCAGGTGAGGTCCCTTCCTCTCAGAGGGAGGGAGTTCATCCTAGCATGGTTTTGCACACAGGAGGTTCATGTTTTAGCTGCACAGCTGAGCTGTGAGCTGTGAGTACTGAGAACTGAAATTGATGAGCCCCAAAGCAACAAGAAATGCTTCTTATGTAGGTCAGCACCTGCTCTCACTCAGGGGAAGGACTGGCAGATGTTTTCCTGCTGAGGCCCCTGCATGCTCAGGGTGTATCTGTGTGTAACTCAGGGTAACCACCTTCTGCAATTTTGGCTGCAACCTAAAATTCTCAGAGATGCTTGCCACAGTATTGCAAGAAAATATGCTTCAGGTCTAATTGTGTGGGATTGTTGAATTTTGGGGTGAAAATAGAGCAATGACTGTTTAAGATGAGGGGCTCAAACTGGAGTTTTTGAATATTTGCCACTATAAACACAAAAAGAAAATCGCAAAATATACTCAGCAGTCTCCAATTCCTCTTTTTATTACTCTCTACCTTTGTGTCAGGCAGACAATCACTGTTAAAAAGCTAATGTCTTGCAGCAAAATATCACCCCTGAGGATATTTCCTGGGGTGAAGCATTGCAAATGCTAACAGTATGCAAAAATGTCATACTACAGTTCCACAGCAGAATACAAAGAACAGCTGATGGCAAAAAGCAATGACTATCACAGACAGTAAAACATGATAGCTTGACATGTATATTGCTATCCTCATTATTGGAGACAAAGCCCTCTGATGAAGAACTGTCTAGCTCCTTACACAGCACGTGCAGTATTTTCTCTTTTTCATTAATAGTTATCTGAGTGAAGTGCTTAGCTGCCCTATGTTAAAAAAAAAATACCCTGGAGAAGTAGTTTAGGAAACATTTTGATAGCTTTCTGACTCAATTTACAGATATGTCACTCTTTCTGTTTTCTTGAGAAAATAAATTTTGAAATCCTGGATGGTGCTCACAGTGACTGAAGTCCCTTCAGTAATTCTTTTTGCAGTCTTCTCTGCTGAGTGACACCAATGAAATGCAGACCATACCCTTCATGTTATCTGAAGAGCTCTTGATCAGTGCAGATAATTTCATGACTGATAGCACCAATATACCAGAATAAAACACTGGAGTACTTTATGTTTGACACCAGCTCATCAAAACAGGCCTGATATTCTACCTGATGTGAAGGACCTTTCCTGGAGTCTTTGCTCAGCTCTGCATGTTGCCACAGCACAGCTTGGTGCAGACAGGAGGTAGCAAAAAGCAATTGACTCATTCAGGAGCCAGGTGTGGTACAGCTGCAGCAGCACAGTGCTCTGCCCTGGCCAATCATCTCTCACAAGGGTACAGCACCTTGGGCTGGGTTGATAATGAGCTAAAAACACCTCAGCTCTCGGAATTGCAGCTGTGGATGAGCACATGGATGGGCCTATGCTTTGGGAGCTGGCTCAGTTTTGCTTTACTCAGGTGTAAGTCCCTGGTCACTTTTTCATTTGGGATTTGGGAATCCAAGTCTCATACTTGCTTATGAAGGTGTACTTTTTTCTTTTTAGTATAAATAAAAAAAAATTGTTAGATTATTAATTTCTTATAGAAATACTGCAAGAATTGAAACGTGGCTGTGATCTGTGGTTTTCAAACACACTCAGAAGTATGAAGTGGGAAATAAAGTGCAGTAGCAAAAGCTGTTTCCTACGGAGTCCTGTTTTTCAGGCATGCCAATTTCAGTGTCAAGTAATAATTCTTGTGAGGCCCTTTGTTATGTTTACATGTTGCTTTAGATTCACTGAAAAGGTTCTTGACTTCTTCAAATCTGGCATGCAGAGAGTACTTAGAGAAGTCTCCTTGTGTTGCTGCATTGTGTTTGATGGGCAGCATGGTAACTAAAGTAGTAGGAAAATATTTGGTAAATTACCTCAGAACAGAAAGATGCATTTTGTGCTATGGTATTTCCAACCAATTTCTGAGAATTCTCTGTCAGAAGAAGACGAGATCTTACAGATATAATTTCTCCTTAGCAGCTTGTCTGAGAACACTGGTTAGAAAGTCAAAGAGCTTGCATTAAGTGAGAGGCTCACTTTGGTCTTCCTCCAGCTACTCCCTGCAGATGCAGAAAACTTCTGGGTAGGATGGTCAGATCAAAACCACAGTATCACTTGGCTAGCCACTGCAGAGGAACCATGGGTGTTACACTGCCCTAAACAGACCAGTTAAACCAGCTCCTTTCACCTGCCAGTCCTTGAAGAAAAAGACTGACAATTCTTGATGAGAATTAATCCAAAAGAATTCTGTTCCACTTCAGTTGGTACTGGAGAATACATAAAGTAGGGTTGCCTGGAGAAGGTGTGTGTGCCCCATCCCTGGAAGTGTTCAAGGCCAATTTGAATGGGACTCTGAGCAACCTGGTCTAGTGGAAGGTGTCCTTGCCCACAGCAGGAGGAATGAAAAAGATTATCTTTGACATCACTTCCAACGCAGACCATTCTGTGATTCTATGATGATTCTTCAAATAGGATTTCAGTTTCAAATAAGTTAACAGTTTAGGAGTTTGTTACTGAGTGACAGCACTGCACAGGGAAATCCCCCACAGTTTTGAATGCATGTCTGCAAGTGGCTTTAGGCTCTCTTAACTAAATTCTCTAAGGCCAAATTTTCATTCTTTTAGATATTAACAATACCATTAAAAATTATATAAAATTCTAAAAATAGGTAGGCGTAATATGTGAATGTCTACATATGTGTATATTTTATATATAGTGCATATTGTATATTTGCTGGTGATTCTAAATTAAGAAGTATTATATATAAGTCATAAATATGCAGTTTAAAATGTGGAATAATTGTCAAAATTAATATTTCATTATCTAAGACTGGTCTATAAAATTGCCTTCTGCATTCTTATGCTGATCAAGGCTACTGTGTTGGTTTCCATTGAGTTTCCAATGTATCATTATTTATATAGAAAATACTGTATTCTGAAACCTAGCTTGGGGCTTGCAGCAGACAGCAATATTTAACTTTCTGATATCATAGGATCCAATTTATCAAAGTCACACAGATAATAATGGGTATTGATTGCGCAGAACATAACAAAATAAAAACAAAGAAAATTAAAACAGACATTCATCCTACAATCTGGTAAAATCAGTAATGAGAGAAGTTGAAAGCCCTCTGTTTCTCAGACCAGGCTTTACAGATTTGTCTCAGGGTAATAGAGATGTAGATTTTAATCTTGCTTCACACTGGGTCTGAGATTGCTTTCTCCAGACTCAGCCACTTTTCTAGAGTACAAAATGTTTGTTTGTCAACAGTTTAGCCCTTTTTTTCCCATTAAACTCAGTAAACTCCCTCTACATTTTATTTTTCTCTTTAAGAGAGTATCAAAACAACAGTAATGATTTTGGAGGCTCTGTGATGCATGATCCACTACTTGCAAATGAATTCAGGTGACTAGGAAATTTACAGCTAAAGGGAATTGAGAAAAACATGATTTGGTGCAAAAAACTTACTTCGATTCATATCCAATGAAAAATTACTCTTACACACTTCCTCTTTCTGATTTTGATGTCTTCTGTGGAAAAAAAACAAAGAGCTGTCACCTAGTTTGGATGTTGCATTAAATAAACCCTCAGAGGCTCTCCAGTACCTACTGTATATGTGAATCTTAAGTGAATAATATGACTCCTTTTTAAAGACACTTTTCTTACAAGTGTTTGCTGCCACTTTAGGGTGATCCTAAAGACAAGAAGTACCCAAGTCAATTAATATGAGAGTATGAAAACCTGTCTTGTTGGTAAGATACCATCTGTTCTTATTGCTTGCTTGATCTGCCAGCAGAAGCCCCTTAGGAATATCATTGTTGTGCCTTTGGCCAGTCACTTATTGAGCTTTTGAGTACAGGACATCTTATGGTATTTCATGGTTCTGTGCATGTGGGCAGCATTACCATCCAAAGTGATATTACAGAGGTCAAGGTATTCTAAATAACCTTACCTATGTGAAAAAGCTCATGGAAAAGAAAGTGATTCTGCTAACTGGCAAACTTTCATTGATATCAACATTTGGAATGGTCTCTTGGTTACAGGAAGAGCAGTCTGTGATTTGAGCTTGTTCAGTGCTGTATCAAACAAAAACAGAAGACAGGAAGCTTCAGAAACTTGTTTATTTTAAAATTAAGAACCACTAATAGCATCAGTTTGATAATTTTGTTCTCTTGCTATATCAAGAATTTATATTTCTCTTGACCTTTTCAGTTGTATTTTTTGAAAATTCTTTCTTATCATCCTCTACAACAATAAGCACTATTTAGGGTCTCCTGTATCTTCTCACTGTATTTATGCCAGTGTGTCACTAATTAGGTATATCAGCTATTTAGTTCATGCTTTTGCACTGACAGTTTCATTCAAATGGGTATAATGAGAGTAAAAAAAAAAATCTAAATTGAAATCTAATTTCCACCACTGTTTTACCTCATTATAACAGCACTGCACCAAGCCTGCTAGAGCTGTGGTAGCACTGTCAAACACACAGTCTGGTTTTGGGCATTGCCCTGTGCAGGAATCCAAGAGTTGGACTCTGGTCCTTCTGGGCCCCTTCCAGCTTAGAGTATTCCATAATTCTGTAATGCTTCTACAAAGGCATCTGTTGTACATAAAGCAGATAATAGTGCTGACAATAATAATGTAAAAAGAGCTTGAATTATTCTGAGTATTTCCAACACACCAGGTAGATTTTAGGATAAAGAATGAAAATAGCAACTAGGGATGGGCAGAGTATGCACTTTCTGTTCAGGACAAAAAACTACATCTGTAATGTGAGGCTATTTTCAAAATACTTTCTCTGGGACTTTTGAAAATGTCATACAGATTTTAAAGAGGTTTCTTTTCCAGAGAATTTTTGTAGAAAGGATCTCCTTGTGCAATTATTACTTTGTAAATCAGTTACTTTTTGCTATCTCTGTTAAAGAACAGAATTTTGTATTCTGTGATTCACATTCACGGCCATGAGAAGCTGTCTCAGCTACATATCACTTGCTGTGAAGTACAGTTCTTAGATAAGATGCTGAGCTGCATATGAGGTGGCTTTGTCTTCTACAGCTGCCTTTCAGATGGTTTGATTTAACAAGCTTCTGAGAAAAAAAAAAGGTCTATTAGACATATGCCTTTGATATAGAAACAAGGTCTTTTTAGTAAAAGTATAATGTATACCAGGGAAAGCCCTTATGAGTGACATTAATGCTCTAATGTTCATTTCTGTTTGGAAAAGCTCTCTTACTTGCAGGCACAGTTGTTAATTGTTGGTGACACCAGACCCACCGTCCTTTGACCTGCTTCTGAGCTTTATTTCTGTTGCTTTAGACACTGAGGTGATACCCTTTGTAGCTCAACTGAGTATGTAGCAGTGTGATTAATGATATTTGTCTAAAATATTCCACAATGGCCACAAAAACAGTTGCAAACAGGTGTTGATGAAATTCCCTGTCTGCCATTCTAAGTGCTATTCATAGATAAAAGATAATTAGGGTTAAATTAACATATAATTAATTCACTGTGACATTAATGTGGTGTTAGGCATATTCAAAAAGATACCAGGTCCATTGAAGTGCTCATAGTTGGACTAGGAATGAGAAGTACAGGCAATATGTGTTTAAACTTGCAGGATCACAGGCATGTTTATTTCTGACTTACTGGCTGACTAACTTCTACACTCACACAGCAGTGTAGAAGAGCATGTGTAGGTCTAGCATGTGCAGACACAGCTCTATGTGGCAGAAATTATTCGTGTATGTGTCCATACAGAATTAATTTTTTTTTCATATTTGAGTCCCTACAGTGAAGCTATTTATTGGGCATTGATAAGGAATCTGATCCTTCTGCCAAGCAAAGGAATGCAAAATACTTTTGCCTAGGAAATTGTAGGCTAAGAGTTCATAAATAAAAATTGTAGAGACAAAGTCTGTCTGTAAATGCACATTTTAGTAAAATTAAAGCATATAAAATTCTCAATAAAATAAAGGGAAATTCAACTGCTTCTTCATTTAGACCATACATCATAAGCAGCTGTTAGGCCGAATACCTTCAGCATATAATTCAAAACATTAAATACTTCTCAGCATTGATTTTTTCATTCTTTATTGTGTTGGGTATAAAAGTTCTGAGTCAACAGGCAATTCTACCTATGCTGAGTCTCAGCACAGCAAAGAATTTAATAATGTATCTAATTACAGTGTGAGCAGGCACTAAAAACCAAGTCTCTATTGATCTCCTTTGCTGACATGACAATCTTTGCACTATGGTTCTTTATATTTGTGCACAGCCGAGTACAGTTTTGCATACATTCTGCTCTGTTGGTTAGTCAGTCTTGGTCCAAATTTTCTAAAGATTCTTAATATGTCACTCTTCCCAATCAAGGAATAATCTATAGGTGGAACTCCCATAGTATTTTCTCTAATAAAAATATATTTATTCTTGTTTTAACAGAGTAAGAAACAAGAAGTTCCTAAAGAGGAGCAAGGACCAACAACAAAGAATTTGGATTTCTGGGCACAGTTGATTACTCTCATGGTCACCATTATAGATGAAGATAAAACAGCATATACACCAATCTTGAACCAGTAAGTAATTACTTTCCCCAAAAAATTAAGAATCGTGGATTTATTAAAATAAGGACAATAAATACACCCAAATCAGAAGTTGTATTTTAAATAGAATCTAGGTAGAGATTTTTATACAGAATGTAGTATTGACATAGTTTGATAAAAACTTAGTGCTCTTATAATGGAAAGAAAATCCTTTGGTTTAGGAACATTGAGGATGGGTGATATATGAGTCATCTCAAAACTTAAAGTGGCAAAATATTCTACAAGAGAGATAAATGGATAGAAAGGAAATGTCAGTGACATTTCAGTGAAAGGAATGTTCAGTGTGATGGTATTGATGGTATGGGAGTATCGTGGCACACATGGTGTTCAAATCATGCTGAAGCTCTTTTAGGTATGATTTTTAGGCATGTAATTGTAAAAAAAATGAACTCGACAAAAAGACCCTTTCTGAATTTATAATTGGCTGGCCAGACTGACTTGAAAATGCATGAAGTGAAGAGCAGTATCCCAGAGATGGAAGCTGACTTCTCAGAATTGAAGACGCAGCAGATGAGGGAGGTACAATCAATAACCAAGACAAGTCAAATAACTTAAGGTTGATACATGAGTAGAAAGGAGAGAAAGAGTTGATAAACACAGGAAAAGAAGGCAGTGCTGGGGTTTGAACATGAAATATCTAGAAAGAGTCCAAAGGAACATGTTTCACATATTACAGCTGGAGAAAACGGGCCTCACACCAATTGAAATGTAATGTGATGAGGCCCTGGGGAAATTTTTTAGCTCTTTGGAGCCATTTTACAGAGAGATTGCAGAAAAACTGGTCATAGTCTGGCTGTGATGACTTATGCAAAAGTTAACATTGAAACCTACATCTGTATTATGACTAAACAATTAATAGAGGTTTCTGCAATTGCATTTAATTGAATCCTCTGAAGGGGAGCAGGAACAATCTGGATTTTTCAGCCAAAATAGGGTAGATACTAGAAGAAATTCTGTACATTGAGATGTGTTTGTCTGTTGATAAAAGGTACCATTCTATTTATGGCCCCACAGTAAAAGTGACAAAGAAACCTCCTGATGATAACCAGAAGCTGAAAGATATTTCATTGACTTCTGACTCCTTCTGTTACTTGAAATAAATAAAGTATCATTTCAGTCCTGGATAATAAGCATTTCTTTCTTCAGTTATCTGTTGCACTGACCTGATTAAGGAATAAGTTCTTACCCTATAGAGGAAAGAAAACACTTTTCCTGTTGACTCCATTTTTATGTCATAGTGTCGAGTTTCTCCATTAATGAAAGCTCAGCCTTTTGTCTGACAGGCTGTACAAATAATACAGTCATTGTAAAATATGTAATTGAGACAAATACATGTATGTGATTCATTTCAGTCTCTTCATTGAAATTCAACAAGTGTAATTGCAGGTTAATTATCCTAAAAATTGTACTAGCTGTATTTTTATACAAATGTTAGGGAGAAAGTAAAGGCATAAAGAACAGAGTTCTTCTAAGGGGATTAGTAGGTTCCCTAAAGTACAGATGAATGATTGTGTAAGATGTGAAAAGAGAATCAGGAGTGGACGGAATTGGGACAGATTAAGGGAGAGAGCTTGTGTCTCTGACTTCTCTCTGGTTTTTGCTGTTGTTTTGTAAGTGAAAGAGTGAACACAGGGAATAACATGTCTTTTAGAAGTAGGCGACATCACAAGCAAAAAATGAAGAGGCTGTAGGTGGAAAAAAATTGAAAAACTGTTCAGAGTTGCTTTGAATACATCTTTTTGAAAAAAGAACACGTTCTCCTAACACAAAAGCAGCATGTAAAAACTGTTGAGAAAAAGTAAGACAGCCTCTTCCCCCCTGCTTACCCCAGAAAAGAAAATGGGTTAAAGTAGATGAATGGGAAATATAATACACAGGAATACTGCAAAAATATGACTCCTTATTAGAAATATATGGCCATGCAGTGTCATAGTGCACTATTCCGGCCTGCATCCATTTGAATCTTATTTTTGAAATGAGGTAACCAAAGATCCCCAGGAAAGCATTCTGATGAAAGTTTTCACAATTGTATAATATTGCTGAGAATTCTACTCCTCAACCAGTTTTGGAAACCCTATTTTTATATCCACCTTGGAGGCAAAAATTACGCTGCGATGGAGTAGTTTGAGCTGTATCAGGTTATGAATCCAGATGAAACATGACATGATGGCCTCAGCAAGCATTGCAGCCACTGACAGACCATGCCAGACCACCCAGTGGGACTGTGAGGGCAACCTGCAGTTCTTACATGACATGAGAAACTTGATAAGTTTCAGGGAAAAACATGGTCTAGTATTTAAGTTGTAAAATCCTCATTCTAGTAGTTAAATAATGTAAAATGTGTTTGAAACCTGATTCACAGGCAAATCTGGGTCTTCCTGGCACTTCTAAATATCCTGTGAGACAGGAGAAATTGCTATCAAAATAAAATATTTATTCTAATAAAAGGAACATCAAATCAAGGACAAAATCTTCAAGTCAAATATGCTTCTGTATTTTGAAAGCAAATATAAACTTCAGCCCTCTGCACTTTTTTTTTCTTTTTTGCACATATACTCAGAACAGTAAAGTTGTCATTGTAGTATAAATTTAAGAAACAAGACAGCTCTAATGGGACTTTTAAATTTGTTCTTTACCAATCCTCAAATCTTTGCAATGTTAGGATCTGTTTTCTCTGTGATCACATCATGTTCCATGCAATATGGAAAGGACTAACACATGAAATCTGCAAGAGCAGATTTCCTCATGCTTCAGGAGCTAGAAGGTTTAACACCTCTGAGAAGGTGGGCATAGTAACTTACATTGCAGAGACATCATAATTGTAACCTACATGTTACATAACATGAGTTATGAAACATAGGTCAGTGGAAAAAAAATTATGGAGGAAAGTGAAAAACTCAGAGTACACTCTATCATGAATTGGACTGCATCAGGCCAACTTTAGAATGTTTCTTTCATGATAGAAAGTGTATGTGTTTTGTGTCTTGATGCAGTGATAGTCCCCATTACCAATTACACTTTATTCTGTGGAAGCATATGAACATCACTTGTTTCATAGAATTTGTGAACATTATCCTGTGAACAAAGCTGTTCTCATTCTTTCACCATAGCCACTGTAGCTTCTCATGTAACACTGACAGACCAGGTTAGTTATACAGACTATATACAGCATCTGTCTTACCCGTTATTTTTTCTTCAGGGAAAGGAGTGTTAAAATTAAGGCTTTGGATAGATGGAGGATAGAGCACAGAAGAATAAGTGAGCCCTTTGCTCACAGTTTAAACAGAATACATATTTTCCAAAATCAAATAGAACTTTTGTCTTAAGAGTTAGTGAAACAGGGGCCATGGCCAGCCCTCCACAGATGGTGTGATCTATCTTCTTGCTGCATGCACAGCACAAAACTGAATGTATTCACCCCCTAGGACTGCTGAGATTTAACACCTGGATGAGACTGTAGCCACCAAGTATGGAAAATTAGCTATTCTGAGAAAGTGCATCTGAGGTTCAGAGACTTTGATATTCTCAAGATGCACCAGACTGGAGATTTGGCTGCACAAATTAAGAAAAAGCATTTTTAATTGCCATGATAGAATTTTCTGACTTTAGGGTTGAACTAGAGACATGCAGTACAGTCTGAGATAAATGTTTTGGGGGTTATATATTTTTTGCTTATACACTGATTCTTTTCATTTTGTTTTAAGCTGAGTTCAATTTCATTCCATTGATCTGTGGTTTTATATATAGTCCTTTGTTAGAACTAACCAATGAGAACTGTTTTCACTACATTTTTGCTTAATTAAAATCAATAAAGAGGAGACACAAGTGACTGTCTTGTATATGTAATTTAGTATTTTTGGAAATACATAGATATGGTAATGTATGGGCAACATAACTCTTCTGGATAAACTGAGATTTTATATAGTTCCAAGAATGACATAGAAATTGGGAAAATTATGGTCTGTGGGACAGAAATAACTGTAGCAAGAGCCAGCTAAATGACTGACAGAGCACTCTGCTGGTTGTCCTTTTACTTCACTGAGAAATGTGAAAATACATGGCTTTTACAAAGATTAGAAAATGTAACGTGTAGAGATTTGCATGAGAAATTTCTCTGATATTTTGCTCCTTAGGGATCAAAATTTGAAGTAGTTTGAAAAAGTTTTCTTACCTAAAATCAGGTGATAAAAATAATACAAAATACCATATTTATATAGCTGCCTTAGTATTTCACCTTTAATTATCCCTTTCCTTTAATAAGACAGCTGCTTCTGTTATAATTTATCTTTAGCGTGTGGAATGTGTTGTGTGCTTCTGTTGTGCATTGCCTATGTCAGCTTCTCACATACAGTAAAATGCAAGGATACCTTTGGTAGTTCCCTCCTGCCTGTGACTGGCAGCTGTGCAATGCCCACCAGTCTGTTAGGAGTATAAAAACTGTCACCAATTTTAGACTTCACCTAACTGAAGCCAGGTGGGATGTGTTTAACTAATTTAATCAACATTGATAATTGCAGTTTGTGTGTGTGCTTTCACAAGTTAAAATGCATAGACAAATCTATTTATCACTAATCAAACAAGTTCATTTTTATCAGACCTAGCCTTTCCTTATGGCCAGCCTTGCAATATGCTCAAAAGACAGTGTCAATATTAAATCAGCTGTTAAATACTTCTTCAGATCAACACTGTCAAAGTTCAAGTCTGGTGCTAAGAGAGAACTCAGAGTGGATTTGAGGTAAAGAAATTATGACAGCTGAAATACATTTCAGCTTTTGAACAGAAATTAATTTTATGTTAATAGAATTAATATGAAGTTCTTTAATTGAGCAGTCATTAGCATAAAGAGGACTCAGTGAACTGAGTTAGCAACTGCTTCCTATTAAAGTGGCAGAGCTAATGAGCTGTTTAAGTACTTTTTCTTTGCAGATATGATCAGGGTCAAATAGGTCTCTAAAATGAATACATTACTTAGATCATACTGCTACCACTTTAAAGTTGCATTTAATTCTCATTCTTTCTATATCAACAAGACCTTTAAAAATTCTTACATTTTTACAGAAATTATTACGGAATATTTTCTGAATATGATTAGTGCTTTACTAAAAGGTCAAAATACTTTGGATCCAATTCTCTGCTAGTATAAAGTGTAATAACCTCAACACAAAAGCCACAGAGCTCTGTGTATTTCCTCATTAGTATATTCCCTTATTTTATGTATTCTTGGTGAACTGTGGGTGTATTTGTGTGGCTCTCACTGCACCCCTATGCTATAAACAACTGCTTTATCCCACTGGGAGATTCTGTGTTCTCCTTTCTGCTCTTCATCTGCCTGACCTGCCTGCCTCTGCTTCTGTGTCCTGAGAATGGCTCATATTAATGTTAGTTCCACACCTGCATTAAAGACAGTTGTTTTTTTAAGACAAAAACACAGTGTTGATCACTAAAATGTCAGCTTGTGCTAGTTGCTAGCAGTGAAAATGGTAACTCAAAGACTAAAGCCTTTCTTTTGCATTGAATAAGAAGCAGCTGGGATCTGTGAAAAATTTGTTTAAAAATACTTAACTGGTAACAGCAGAAAGTATCTAAAAAGGACTTCTCAAAGATGACATGAAGCATGAGACCAAAACTAAAAATTTGAAACAAAATCTGCATTTCACTACTTGTTATATTCTTTATTATTTTATCCATATGTCCAGATGCAAGTCTTCAGTGACTTGGATTCTACGAGTATACAAACCAATATAGCTTCACAGACAGCTTCACTCTTTTCCAGTGTCAGAAGGGAATTAAGGAAAACCTGTGGCTGCTAAACATCTGAGCCAGCTGTTTCATGTTCTTCATAAGCCATCTGATTTATCTAAAATTGAGAAATCATCTGCAAGATAGATGAATGTTTCTTGATTTCAAATTTCATGTGAGGGAAGTTTTTATTTGATGGTCGGATGGTTTATGGAATTGTTGCAAAACATAAAATATGGTAAGTGGAAATACTAGGGGAATTATTTTGTGGAAATATTTGCCTTTTTGTTGTGCAGCTGTAAGCATCATTCTTAGCAGCAGGCAAACTGATGTAATGTGATTGATTGCAGGTTCCCTCAAGAGCTGAACATGGGAAAAATCAGTGCTGAAATCATGTGGACTCTGTTTGCCCAGGACATGAAATATGCTCTGGAAGGTAATTAGAACAAACTACTAATTACACTAGTGAGTTCACCAAGACTGATTTCCACTGCAAGTGATACCTGGCATCAGATTTCTCTGTGTGATTAGAGCTTTCTGATGCTTCGTTTAAGATGCTTCGTAAAAAATTAAAAATAAAGCTTCAGATCTTAGTGAAAAAGAAGAGTTGTAAGGAATCAAATAATTGCACTGTGAATATATGAAGTTATCTGTGAAAAAAGAACACAAAATAATTGTGACTTGAAATGCTGCTTCTTAGATCTGATAAAAACCTTCAGTGTCCAAAGAGACCCACATGTGCTTCCTAAGAGAGCATTGTAGACACTCCAATTTTTCTCACTAGCTGAAAATTGCTAAATTGCCCATAAGGAATATTTGCAGAATGAAATTATGGAGGAAGCACACACTTATAATTAAATCTTTTTGTGTTCAAAAGGCAGGATGTATTCATTCTAGTTCCAGCAGAATCAAATGCAGTTTCATTTTATCTCTTAAGATCTTGTGGTTAACCATTGTTAAAATACATGGTTTTTTTGCTATATAGCATATTGTGTCCAACTAATGGCTTCAAACACACTATGAAATATGGATATTGCAGCAAACCATGTAAAAATTCCTGCATGAAACTGGCATTGTCTTGGTAAAGTCTTTACTAACTACTAAGTAAGTCTAAAAACGGTGAGAAGAAACATATGAGGTTGGATTTTAAAAACAGTGCAATTCAACAGGCATAAAAGATTAAAAACCCAAATATTTGAAGATTCATGTCTATATTATTCTGTCCAGAATGTCTAATGTGATAATATCAGTGCAGTGGTGCTTTTCATGGTAGATTTTCATGATGATAAAGAAAGAGAAAAGATGAATGGCTTGAATGGCTATTGATGGAAGAACTGTTTTGTTCATCTGCTGTTGTGTTACTTATTTTTGTTAATTGTGTTATTTGAATATATGGAACTTCTGTACTAAGCACAGCAGAGGAGAAAGGAAGGAAGGTAATTAAAATATGTAAAAAAAAAAGAAGACATGAGACATCTTAGATGTGGGTAGGAGAAGAGATGCTCAAACTACTGTTTCAAAGTGCTGTTCTGTAGTCATGTCAGAGTGAATCAGAAGTGCAAGTTTGAGAAGGGCAGGAGTTGGTTGAAGTCAGGCAGGAGATCATCCTTTAAGAGTGATCAGTGAAGGCAAAAGCTTCCAAGAGCTGAGAAACGTGAAGACCAAGTGAAAGCCACTTTTTTAGATTAAAGCATATTCCTGGTTCCATCAGGGAAACAGCCTTCTATTTGGAGAGGCTGTCAGTCAGGAACAGCTATCAGAAAACTGCTGTTCTGTAACTCAGTGTTGTGATTCCCTTACAGATAGCACAGATTACTGATGATTTCTAATAGTCACCAATTGGCATGACTTCATAACCATGGGGGTGTAGTTACACTCTGCACACACATCCCTGAGCACCCAGAGCTTGTACTGCTTTAGCCATTGAACTATAAACATTCTGCACTGCAACAAAATAATCCACAAAACATCTCTCACTCTATTTGTTCGTTAGAGCACACTGATCACTCAAAGGGCAGCTTCAGATCATGCCGTGGTTTGTTTCTTGGTTGTAAAGAATAGAACAAGAAGCTCGTAAGAAAGAGTTAACTATACGATATATAAAATGTGAATGTTTGGACTGAATCAGGGCTTTAAAATAAATATTAATGTTAATATTAATCCTTATTCTGCAGAATGAGATGTAGAAGGCATTTAACTTTTTATGTTCCGGACCAGTCCCTGAATGTGGTCTCATTTCTGTGTTGCTGTGGATACTGAGTTTCCGAGGAGAGTAAATGCCATTGTTGGCATTAGGAATTCTAAACTGCTCCCAGAATCATTAGTGAAATGGTTCCTGCATATAAATAATAATTAAAGGAAAATTAAATTAGTATAAATTATTATTTTAATTAGTATAAATTATTATAAATATACACAATTTCACCTTCTATGATTTCATTCCTAAACAGGTACCTCAATAAATCTTGTCAAAAAATATAAATCAGTATACTGATCCTCTACCCAGCTTTGCTGGGATTTGAATTATTAATTCTTTCAATAGATATTCTTCAAACAGGGTTTAACTCAGCTGTTGATGGCAATAATATTTTTTTCTTTAAATTCTATAAGATTAGAAGCAAGCTCTTAAATATGCTCACAGTTGGTCCTCATGGTTTTAATGGAGTTCATTAAAATGCATTGCATTCTGCTATGCCACTCTCGCCTTCCAAGTTATTAACATAGGCTACCATCTGTTCATACCTAGTGTCCAGGGCTGTGATTGCAATCTTTCCCTACTCTAATTTAGCATTAATCTCTTGAAGCAGCATCTTTTGTGTTATGAAGTTGATTCCTTTCTGCATCCAATCAAGAAGCAATGAACTGGTCCAGCATTGTTTGCAAAAGGATTGCTCATGTGATAAAAAAGATTAGATTAGCTCATCCAAGATCCTGTTTCTGGCGTTACCCACTTTTTGTATTCACAAATATATCTGGCCACACCCATCAGCTTAAATTCAGAAAATAGGAAAACTGCAAGCACTGGAGCATCCAGTTTCCATTTCTTTTCCCTTTTTCCTCAGCACAGTTCAGAATGGCTATTCAGGCTCTCTCCTCTCCCTGTACAGCTGATTCCCTCCTGGATCTGCTCAGGGGGTATGGCCACTGCAGATCAGCTGCTCTCCAGCAGTGCCCTCTGCCCACCCCCTCTTGTAGAACAACCCAGCAGCTCTGTGAGGGGCACCAGCTGGCACCACACACCCTCTGCCTTCTCTTCCCTCTTGGTCCTTGCCAGGACACTCCAGCAAGGAAGCTGCTGCTATGACATGGAGAAGTCAGAGGGGAGAGCAGCTGCCATGCCAGTGGCCTTTGGCTAGGAAAAGCAAAGCCATGTCTCTGAGAGTACCAAGGCAGTAAATTGGCATTGAGGGAACAGCTCGGGTTCTTGGTGAGGGAGGAAAGGACATCCCAAAGCACAGTTCAGGTCTGCACAGCTGCCAAGATCACGGCTACACTGTGCCAAGCTGACATGCCTTGGAAACAAAACTGTACTAAAATCTGGTATTGAGTTCATATGTTCATTCTAGATTTTCTTCCAATTTAAGTTAATTAAAATGTTTAGCCTTTGGAAAATGTTAAAAGTTTTATGCAAACTTTAACAAATTGAGTTCATACCACTTATATTTCTTTTTTCTGGTCTAATGGATTATTTTCAGGTATAGATTTTGCATGAAGAAGGTATCACATGTTTATCTTTGAAAGTTGCCTTCATTAGATTTGGTCTCTTTGGGGTGTTTTTCTTCTTTGCAGGTTGTCTATGAAGCATCAGTGGTTTGCATGATACATTACAGATTGTTGTTAAGCATTTAGTTTACCCAAATATCTGCTTTTATAGGATGGTAATATTTTTGTATTCTCTGATCCCCCAATTAATCCATATTTATGCTGAAAAAAAATGAGAATAGAGAGAGTTTCACCAACAATGCATATAATTTGTCACTGACTTCCTACCTATATGGTAGGAAATATTTTCCTTTACAAGTATGAAGATGCAAAGATTAAAAGATGATGAGAGAGTAATAAGCTGAAATTAGACATAGACAATTGCAGAGTATCTTTTTAATTCTTTGTCCTCAGAAATTTCTTTTTTTCAGATCTTTAAAATCTCTAACTTTTGAATAGGTTAGATCAAATCTCTGAAACTATCCAGTCTTTAGAAAGAGAACATCCTAATTGCTGTTATTATGATAATCTAATTCTGGTAGTGGCCAGAAGTCAAGACCAGAATTAGGAGAGAAATTAGTTGGCTGCTGTGTAAATAACAGCAACAGACAGTCTCCATCCTGCAGAGCTAAGATTCTGAAGGCCTGTAAAAACAGGAAAAGGAGATAGTCATTCCACCATTTTATGCATTTAATGTAGGTTTATTTTCAAGTTTGCTCTTGTCTTCAGTGCTTAAGATACTCTTTTCCTGTTTCTCTGACAGAAGCTTCTTCCATGACAGAAACTGATAAAGTGATTTGAAAGAGAAGAGGCAGGTCCAGGAGTTGATGCTGAGCACAGAGACAGCATAGAAAAAAATCCAAAAAGGCTAATGCTGCCCAGAGAAAGGTCACGCCATTTGGTGGCAGATTTCAAGTCTGTTTTCACTACAGATTTACAATTTATGAAGTTGCCCTTAAGATGGAATATAGTCTTGGTTTAGAGGGAGGCTACAGAGGTGAGGGAAGGCAAGACTGAGGTTTTGTAAAGGACAAGAAGGCAGCATTCACAAGAAAGTAGGATGTCATCACTACCAAAATATAGAACCTTTTTATTTTAGTCAGTCTCATTTCTGCTTTGGCACTTTTCAACAAATGTATTCCATGCTTATCTTTTCAGACACCTGAGGAATTAAGAGTCCTCTATGGCAACTCAGAGAGTCTGTGAAGGCAAAGTCAAAGAGATTACAGTTGGAGTTAAATCTTCCTTTGGCAGATAAGATAGAATATTGCTGTGATTAGAGAAAGAGGGGAGTAAGAAACGTTCTTTATTCACCATAACAGACAAGGATGTTGGTAACAGCAGGTACACTCTGTACATTCTGAGAGGCTGTGCTTCCTAAGTATGAGAATCCACCTGTTGAGGACAAAGCAGAGTTTCCAGGCTTGCACAAAAAGGACCATAACCAAGTGGCACTGTTTTGTTGGCATTTATTAGACCCAGTAATTAAGAGAGATGAAGTGGACAAAACTGCTCCCAGGGGCTGAGTTAATACTTCTTCATATTGTGCTGTAGCACTACATCATCTTGCTTGGAACTACCTCAGAGATCTCTGGTATGGCACAACCTTGCAGTTGGAAATGTTATGTCTATAATTTCCTTGTTCTCTAGCCCATTTTCTTGGATTTTACACATTGAACCATCATCAGAACAATGAGCAGTACAAGTCTACAGTAATCTTAGTAAGTTCAAGGCCCTCTATGCCTTACTGTAGGTGTATTCACTGTGCCAGATTTTCTAGAAAAAATGTAGTGCATCACTGAATGACTGTCTTCATTGTTCAGTCCTAAACTTGTCACTCAATACTAGCAATGTATATTGTCCTATATATTTAATAATGATAACTCTGTCCTTATTTATTCTTTTTCTCACCAATGACTATAACTCTTGTTCCTAAACACTGTTGTTAGCTCTTACTCAGGCAATCACTTATTGTAAAAAAATTGTGTATAAACTTTTCCTGAACATTGCCTAATTGTGACAAAGGCAATTTTTTGTTAGTCAGCTTATACTGGTACCACCATGCTGGATAGGTTATGACTGATTAATAAGGTTATTTTTAGCTCACATGGCCCTGCCCTTTCCACAAATGACTGAGTTGAAGGGGGAAGTGTTCTGTTCAGCTGAATAGGCTGTGTATCAATTGTAGCAGCAGGGGCAGGCAAGACCCCTTCCAGAGTTTGTAGATAACTCAACCCAGAAGAATATTTTGCTGCTTATTTCTTCTTGTCCTTGATTATAGTTCTTTATCACTAAGATGATATCACTTTATTTCATCTTGTGTTTTTACAAAAGCTAGACTTACATCTTTTGTCTGAACTAATTTTATGGCTGGGCAAGAAAAACAAAAACCCCAGACAAAAAAAACCTCTAAGCAAAAATGTGGCTTTGTCCCCTCAGACAGTCCCCTAAAGGACCAGCATTGTTTACTGCAGCTCTGCATCTGCTGGCTGTGGAAAAGTTTCATTCTTTTGTTTTCTTCCCCTTATCTCTGTCAGAGTGGAGCTGCATAATTCTCAGACAGCAGCAGTGGAATGTAGGTGCTGCATCTCTTCCTGCATTCTGTGAGCTAATCACACAATTAATCCCCTTCTATTCTGGACTTCTTTCATTGATAAACAGTAACTAATAACAGCTTTCTGGAAAAGAAATATCTTTATTTATCAACTAGAATGCAATATTTGAGTTAAAAAAAATTAAAAATAACAAGCAACCTATGCTATCTTTGTCCATTTTTACTAAGACAATGCTTTAAAGCTTTCCTCACACAGCAGCTGTTCTTCTCCTAGTCTCTGTTTTCTTGGGTTGAAGACTCAGTCTTTTACTTTCAGGACTGTTCCACTTACAGAGATTCACTTGTGTCTTTTTCTCCTATAGAATCTGAGGTCAATTTCCTCTTATGACCAAGTGCATTAGTTCTAAGCTAAACATTTGTTACTGCTTCACCCCCAGGAGAATAGGATAAATCTGTTAAAACTGCTTGTTTCCACATAATCTTTTAATAAGCCTTAAGTACAATTTGCTGGGTGGGAATTAGAGAACCTCTCTGGTTTTGCCTTTGCAGGCAGAGCCAGATTGAACACAGGTAATTATTTAGGTGCAGTCTCACATTTATCTTCCTGCCGGATCCTTCCTGGTTTGTACTTCATTCTACTAATTGCTTGTAAAGTGCAAGCATGCCTATTTGATAAGGTTTTATGCTCACTTTGCATACTAGTGATGAGGCAAAGAGCAGAGAATCAGGTCTTCATGGAAAGACACTTTTTTTTTTTTTAATTAAGCAATAAGTAGATGGAAGAAACCTCACAAAAATTACATTGAAGATGCAAAGCTTAGTATTCAGTAGTTAAGTTCCAATGCTATTGAAGTGCTCTTTGTTACCTTTATTCTGTTTTCCTTCCCAGATTCAAGCATTGTACTATCAAATCATAAAAACATGGAATGATTTGGATTCAAGGGGACCTTAAAGATCATCCAGTTCCAACCCCCATGCCATGGGCAGGGATGCCACCCACTAGACCAGGTTGTGCAGGGTCCAATCCAAACTGGCTTGACCACTTCCAAGGATGGGGCATATATTCTCTCTTTGTTTTGCAATTTTTATACATATTAGAGTTTTGTGAAAGCTTAATCAAAGTAAATTGGATTCCTATATTAGCATTACTTTTCTTCTTTTATTACTTCATTGCTTTTATTACTTTCATTACTTTCTTTTTTTATTACTCCAAATAGATATTAAAATACCAGTATGATGTATCTGAAATTCCAATCATATTCTTCAGAACCAGGGCTTTAATTATCATCATAGATCTCATATCAGATAGGATGGACTATTTCTTCTGCTTCATTTATAGCTTCCATTTCCTTACACATTCCATGGTCAATAAATATACAAAGCAAGAATTCCATCAGCAGTAAAAAAGCACAGTTCAGATTATTTCACTCACTGGAAGTAAGTGCTTATTTCCTTTTGTATTCAATAGTAGCCATGTGTATCCAAAGATAGAATTTTGTCTCCAAATGTTTATTCTTTGAATATTATCTCTTTAGTATCGTGGTATGTAAATTTCAGTCTGATACGATATTTAAGGGTGAAATTTATACTGAGGTTGATCTTATTCATTTACTTGTATTCCTGGCATTTTTCTTTTTTTGGCAGCAAGCAAAACAGAGCAAGTTTATGCATAATCAAGCTGCACATCTTGCATTGCCCTTTTGGTGATAACCCATCCACTTTTCTAGAACTTTTGTGGAAGTATTTGGCTTTGGAAGTAGTAATTAATTGATGAGACTAATAGGAGTAATAATGACTAAAAACAAGCAGTAAAAAAATCAACTGATTAATGCTAATAAAATATCAAAGTTCATTTGCCTAAGTAATCTGAAACATTAGGCAATATAACACAGTGGGTAGAAAAAGGCAAATGCAATGTTTAGAATAGAAGACAGGGTAGTTTGCAGCAGGTTTATACATCCCTCATGATCTTACATGTTGCATCTCTTAAGAAGTATATGACAGTGGTGTTTGATGCCCTTGAAGTTTCCATGAGACATTTATCTCTCCCAGGGAACCATGTACATCTCTGCCTTTCCTGACACCAAGCAGGTGCCCCTGAACTCTCCTGCACCTGCTATGAAATGTCAGGCAAGGCAGAGCACTGAGCACACGGCCTCCTGCTTTGAGAGCTTCTCATTGAATGTAAAGGGCAGTGTCACATCAGCTTTTACAGTGCGCTGCATTAAGTCAGGGATTGATTAGCAGCTTCCACTGCAGGCAAGAAGACCAAAAAAGAACAGTGAACATTCTTCCTCAACTTTCAGAATAAGACAGTCTGTCTTCCTTCCTTGATCTGCTGATCTCTGTCACAGAATCACTAGGGTTGGCAAGCACCTGTGGAGATCATCCAGTCTAACCCCTCTGTCAAGGCAGAGTCACCTGGAGCAGGTGACAATGGGAATGCATCCAGGTGGGTCTGGAATGTCTCCAGAGAGGGAGGCTCCATGACCTGCCTGGGAAGCTGTTCCAGTGCTCTGCTACCCTCAATGGAAAGTTCTTCCTCACACTGGGATGAAATTTTTTGTGTTTTATGGCCATTGCTCCTTGTCCTCTTGCTGGACGAGGAGCAGCACCACCACAAAGAGTCTGGCACCCTTCTCTTGGCACCCTCCTTGAGATATTTATATGCCTTAATGAGATCCCCCCTGAGTCTTCTTCTCCAGACTAAACAGGCCCAGTTCCTCTCCTAAGTCTCTATTCATAAGAGGGATGTTCCAGACCCCTCATCATCTTTGTGGCCTCCACTGGACCCTCTCCAGTAGCTCCTCTGTCCAGGGAGGAAATATTACTCCATGGTAAGGAAATCTTTGAAGAAGAACTACAATGCCTTTCTTAATTTATGCATGTTGCCTTAATAAGTGTACTTGGTCTCTTTTTTCTTCAGTTTCCCATTTGCACAGCTTCACCACCCCACAGAGCTGTTCCAGGTGCAGTCCATTATATTTGTGAACTTTCCAAAGATATTCTGATGAAAATTTCCAAGTAAATGCAGAGAAGAGATTGACTGTGTAGAAGTCTGTTGTGAAAGATACAATATATATATATTTTTAAAGGAGAATTAGAGGGCAGGGTTAGAGATTAATGTAATCCAGAAAGGAGGTAATGACAGAAGTTTTTCAGGTTTTGTTTTATTATATTCATCTTGACACAAAGAGCCCTTTCAGAAAGGTCAGTAGTATTTCACATTATAAAAATCAATGTAAATTATACATAATTATCAATTAGTTGTGTTCTACTGTCTATTTCAGTTAATAACCAGTGACTTCCATTGCCTTTAGCAAAGTACAAGGATCCTGGGATGAGATTCTCAAAGAATGTAATGTTTTCTTCTAAATCAGTGACGAACATTGAGTTAAATTTTTTTCTTCATTTGTGGCCTGTGTGCTGTTACACTCATACAATCAGAGGCTTCTTTCAGCAGTTTAGAGATTAAATCTAGAGCACTATAAGCATAATAAGCATAAAAGAGGCTGTGACAGCAACTACTCCTGTATGCTGGGGAAATTGCACTGGGATCAGGTGCATTGAACATTAACTTCTACTTTTACCCAAAACAGAGGTGCCTCATTCAGTGTTACATTTCCACAGTGATTCACAGGGAGGAATAACAATGCATCCATAGCATCTCTTACTGCAGCTTTTCTTCCTCTAGCTGTACTCAGTTTTGTGTTCCCAATTACCCTTCCCAATTATATGACTGCAAGTTTGGAAATAGCAGGTTTTCTGAAACAGCATTTCTGGAAGAAATAGATAGCAGCTGGTAGTCTCTAGAAAGATTGGTAGGTAATTATTGCAAATAATATGAAATTATGTCACAATGGTTGAGAATAACAGCTGAGTTTTGATGGGAAAATTTGCAGCTAATCCAAACACAAATCCCATATGCTTAGTCTAAACCATTTCTGTTTAATAAACTGCAGAGCAATAGAATGTATGTCAGTCAAACAAACTGGTTGTGATGTAATTAATTTGCTACACATAAATATTCTTTATAGTAGTTATTAATCCCTGAAACAGTACTTATAAAGCCTGAAAACTGTACAAGTCTGGGTTTTTTTAAAAATCTCGTTATGTGTATGTAATCAATTTTTTCATATTTTACATACTAATTTCCTTGAAGTTCTTGTTCATAAAGGTTTGAAATATACTTTGAAACCAGATTATTAGAATCCTTCAAACAGCTTAACTATATGTTTTTACAAAAAATATTGGCTGGGAAACTGCTGTAGAAAAAAAATTGCTCCGAGTTTTTGTACCCAAATAAGGAAAATCAGAGTTGAACAAAATATCAATTTGATTATCTGAATATTTAACATGTTCATCTTTTATGAAGGTTTTTAGATTACCCTTTCTTCTTTTTTTAGCAACTAATACATATCAAAAATTACATGGAAACTCAGAGTGATGTTATTACCTCAAGGTTAAAAAGAAGAAGGTTTCTGTAGTGAACAAGATTCTATTCCAGTTTGTTAAATGATATTGTCCTTAGTGTCATGTAGATATTTTTGCTTAGTAAGTTAACATTATGACTTTTATTTGTTGTTTTAAGAAAATCTTCTCAGCTTTCTTCAGCAATTGCTGGAAAAATGAACAAAAACTCAAACATAATTCCAAAGGACTCTTGTTTGATCAAGGCCTGGGAGGAAAGTACCTTGGATTATAGTTCTTCCTACTATGTTTCTTTATAGATTTTTCTCTAAAAGAACTGCTGACTGCAATTAAATTACATGCCAGATACAGCATCACCAGCTCTGTGCTGATTTCATCACACACCAAGTTCTTTTGCATATATTAATGCCTTCCCTGTAATAGCTTTTTAAAACAATCTCTCTTCATTCCTGGGTGTACAAATAACATTGGAGCAGATTTTATTTTTTTTCTTCAGTGCTGTTGCTTACTGGAGCTTTTCTTAAGGGGATTCCCGTCTCTGTGATTTGCTCCTGAGAGATGGAACAATTCCATACAGTTTTCATTGTGGTAGCAGTTCCTTTGTCTGTTGCTGCAAGCCTGTGGAAGCACATGTGCATTACAGCATCACCCCTAAGGAGACATTGCCCCCTCACCCCAAGTGGCATCAACAATGTAAAAAAGTTACACTTGCTGGAACTGCAATTCCTAAAAGCAGCTGAAGTGCCCATGCACAAAACTAAAGTTCACAGATGTTACAGTTTACAAGAATCTTATCAGTATTTTTTCACTGATGTATGACACAGTGATATACAATATGCCAGCATGGAAACTGAACATGACCTCTTTATGAAACTTATTAGATGAGTAGATGCTTATTAAAATATGCTACACTGTAAGGAATGTGTCAGAAAAGGTGCAGCACAAAATAAAAACCATTATCAGCATTAGGTTTGCTATACTGGAGATTTCCTTACCTAGAATCAGTTATGAGAATGTTCAGATGTTTCTGCCATTATCTCTCCAGAGAGCACATTTGCACACATCTGGCAGGTTTAGTTCCAGACTGACTGAGTTGGATAATAATTTTGCAAAGCAAGAGTGGAGTTTTTCAAAAAGAGTTATATTGTGCAGCTACTGCATCTGTCCTCCAGAAAGCCCAAAATGGATATGTCTGTACAGGGAAACATGGCACTTTCCCTCCAGGAAAATAGACACAGATCTCCAAAATGCATCCAGGTATCCTGTGCTGGCTCACATTTACATTAGCTTGTGCAAGATGTTCAGAAATTAAGGAAGCAATCTATTGGTCCTAATCTAAATTCAGAACTCCTACAGTGATGTTGCTGCACTTTGTAACCAAAATCCATGGTTGCCATGGATAAACCCATCTATTATCCAGTTAAAATTGTCTCTGCTGACTCATGTGGGCACCTGTTTGCTCCATTCTTTAGTTTATAGGAGCTGAAGAGGTAAAATGCATGGATACTAATGACCTCTTATGTCCTGTGAACTGCTTGCTGATGTTCTCATACATTAATGTCAGGGATTCTGAATGCATTTTTCACTTATATGTAACTAGAAATAATATCCTGGGAGACTCTTTAAAAATTCTCAGCAAGGCATAAGAGCCTGCAGAAAAAAAGTTCAATTATTCCTGAATTATTTTTGTGCTTATTTTTGATGTGTTATAAATCTTAACCTTAAAAAGAAAATATCAGTGAATGGTATGTGTAAGTTGTACTCTCCTGGACAAGTTTGCCAATTAGTGGCAGTAGCTCATTTCTAAAATTGAAATAAGCATTTCCTTGGTTTGTGATACTATAGCAAACATTCTCAAGTTACACTGTATAATCTAAAAACCCATTTATGCAAAGCTTGAATGAAAAAAAAAAAGTGCTATTCATTTCAGAAATTCCTTTCTTTTTGGATGCAATGTAGGATAGATTTTTAACAATGACTTAAGCAGTAGATGTACAGTGAGTTTCATAGCAATAACATAATTGTTGTCAGTGAAAGGCTGGTCTGCCTTGTAAGAATACCTTTTTTGGAGCAAATGGTTTGTCATCTAGCTTTCTGTAGTAGTTTTTGAAAAACCTGCTACCTAAAAAAAAAAAAAGGATTCCTCAGAACCATGACAGAAGGCAACATCTCTCTCTCTCTGTGGTCCTGTTTAATGCTGGTAACAAAGATACTGTGCTGGGGAGAGTTCTTCATACTCTCAAGTAGCATAAAGATTAATAAATGCAATATTTAGACAGAAACTGATTTAGTGATTTTTCCTGAGTGTAATGGAAAGGCACTGAAGGTGAAAATGCTACTGCAATGCTAAAAAGGCAATGAAAGCCCACAGGGGCACTTCATAAGCCGATTTGCACAAAACTTAGTAACTCACTGCATAATAAAATGCATCTGAAACACTTGTCAGATGGCATGGTGTACTACTGGAGTGCTGATTTGGCATAATAATAAAACTAAACATTTCCTTCTAATGTACCTGGCTAGATCTGAAAACCCAGAATGGGTCATTCAGAGTGCATTTTCACTGACAGAGAATCCAATGCTACATTCAAGTGTATGACAGAGGATGGGAGGCTCCTGCTGTTACAGAAAATTAGGTTCCCATATAAATATATGAGATTTGTATAATGCTGTGTTGCAAAGCAAGCAGAAGTAAGGAGCAAAAAGGAGGTTTGAAACTGATAAGTTCTTAATACCTAATATTTACACAAGAACATCCTTCCTGCTGAGTACCTCTATTAGGTCATTTTTTAAGGGAGCTGGGAAAAGAAATTACTCTTTTGCTTAGGGAAGAATGTGCAAGTGACATGACATCTCAAACAGATGAGATCTGGGGAGATTTTAGGAAGCTGTGAGCAGTAAACCAAGGTGTGATTATTCTGCCCAAAACTTGTGGATCCCTGGTTTCATGCTGAGGGAGAAGGAAATGAAAGATTTGAGCAAGGATAAAGAGAGAAGGAATGGAGCTGTCCAGGGTTGCAATGTCTGGGTGAAGAATGTAGAGCATAGTTTACAAGCTAAAACAAGGATCAAAATCCTGGAAGAAAGATGGACTTCTGTTCCAAATAAGTTAAAGCAGACTTCAAAAATGCAGAAAGTGGTTACAGGTGGCTCCATGACTTCTGCCACCCACCTCCATCTGCATATTCAATATGTGGAAAACATGAGGACACTGAGAAGGTGAAGTCCATTTGAAAAATTTCAAAACCACTTTATTGAACCATCTTTTCAACTTGCACCATAAATCAGATGGCTGTAGAGCTGTGGAGTTTTCTCCTCTTTCTTTTTCTTAACTCTGATAAATGCAGCTTTCACAGATTCCTGTAGGACTGGCATTTGTAGCTGTTACTTCCTCTGGCTACTCCACAGCTATGGCTGTCTTTTCTAGCTTGACACACAAAAGCTTCTTTACCATTTTGTAACAGCCAAGGAAGGATCTAAAGAATGGGAAGACAGCAAATTTGTGGTTTTTTCTCTTTCTTCACTGCAGTAAAGAGAGGGGAGAAGCCTAATTTGTGGTTTGGTCTTCGGTTTGTTTTGTTTTTCCTAAGGGTACTCAGATCCTGAAAATTGAGACTGTGGGTATTACTACGTCGAGAAAAATCAAACCAATTTTGCTTTAAAATGCAAGTCCTGTATTATTATGTCACCAGTGCATTGAGGCACAAGAATGTTATTTACTGTTAGCACACTATTAAGTGCTTTTATTTCCACTTCTTCTATTACAGAACATGAAAAGCAGCGATTATGCAAAAGCACAGATTATATGAATTTGCACTTCAAAGTGAAATGGTTTTATAATGAATATGTGCGAGAACTCTCTGCTTTCAAGGATGCAGTGCCTGAATACTCTCTGTAAGTGGTGTTTTGGGGAGGCTTCTGTGAGTCTGGGCTTCATGCAAGGTTTATTTTGGTCCAATATTTATTGTGCAAGATCTCAAGGTGTGTAGCACCAACAACCATTTTCTGCACCTCCTTGTCTTTAATTGTTCATTCTATCAGCTGAAATAGTCCAGGTGTTAAATGTGCAGTTAGCTATTTCATAGGTTTCTAGAGTTGTTGTAACTCCAGGTCTTCAGAGATGCCAAAATGCTTTGGTCAGAAAACATCTGAGGAAGGAATGAGATGTGGGAACAGCAGCACTATTAGTTGTAGGTCCCTGCCTTTGTTTTATAACCAAATTTGGATAAAGCTGTAATGCTAACGGGATATACTACTGAAATCATTCTTACTGGATCAGGTTATACTCAGCTGCTGGTTTTGTTTTCACCTGTCTCCCTGCAATTAATATATTCAGTCCTGTCCTTGAATATGAGCTATCCTTAATCTTCTACAAGTCTGCTGGTTTGCTCAGATGGTTTGAGGCCTGTTATTTAATATTTCTTTTTAAATAAATAAAAGAAAAATAAAACACAGCTGATTTTTACTAAAACAACGTTATATACAAGTTATTTCATATGCAAATTAAAAAAAAATGAAATAAATGTTACAAAGAGCCAATATTGATAGAAGGTGCATACCTACCATGCTTCACTGGTAGAGAATTGGCTACTGCTAATTTTACATCACCAGGGTACACCAGTGAGAGTATTGTGAAACTGAAAAGCCTTTTCAGGCTGCAGCATGTTGGTGACAAAAATTTTTCCAGGGTTGTTGAAATCTTTAGTAATTACAACATATCTGAAAACACAAGGTGCCAAACTGCTGGGTATTATAGCATTTTTCCTCTTGGGATCTTTATGAAATCTACCTACTTTACTTAACAAAATTGCTTTTAATTTTCAGGTGGTTTGAACCATTTGTCATACAGTGGCTGGATGAAAATGAGGATGTCTCAATGGAATTTCTTCATGGAGCACTAGAAAGAGACAAAAAAGATGGGGTGAGCCTTGACTTTTTAGAGAAGAGAATAAATAAAGTATCAAGACATATATTATTACAAAACCAGAAGTACTTTTGGTCCCACAACATCCTTCTCAGATTTCAAGAGATAACAGCTTTTGGAAGATACCTTATAGAGAAATTACTGTTCTAATTCTCTCTAATTCCCTCTGTCTAAATTCCCACAGAATTCATTCAATGGTATCATTTCATTAACCTATGATGTGATAATGATGTCATGAAAGAAAATTCTGGTTTTATTTTTAAAAGATTCAAAAATATCAGAAAAGTGAAAAAAACACATTTCTTAGTATTAGCAGGGAGGCTTCTTTTTTTTCCTTTATTACTTTTTATGACTCTAGAAGGAATTTTAAGTATAAGAATCAATGAATACAGTTTTGATCTCTGAAAAAATATTAACATTTGAATACTTCTCTCTAGTTTCAGCAAACATCAGATCATGCCCTCTTCTCTTGTTCTGTGGTTGATGTCTTCACACAGCTCAATCAAAGCTTTGAGATTATTAGGAAATTGGAGTGTCCTAATCCAGAAGCACTATCTCATTTAATGAGGAGATTTGCAAAGGTAAATTAAAGTCAATGCCTCTCAACTAAGCTTCAGAGAGAATGACACTGTGTTGCCATGTACTTAAATCTAAGTGATTCCAGTGCTTTTTAGAAACAGTATTTTCTGTCTGATTGGGATCCTAAGAAAGACATGCTGTCTGTGGCTTAAGGCTGGGTTTTGTCCACTTTGTCAAAATGGTTTACCAGTTTGAGAAGTTCTATCCTGAGATTTCACATTTATGTATTTTATACATACATGTATGCATCAATTGTTATCTTGCTAAGAAGCAATTGCAGTTCCATTAATGGAGCCATTCAGTGAAATGCAATTAGCTAATTAGGCAGTGCAGGTGAAGGAAAAATTCAAGGTGCAGCAATAAAGTATTTTTGTTTGAAGTCTTGAGGTGATAGTTATTCACCTGCTGCTTGATAAACTCAACTCTGCCAGCTTTCTATTTGGATAGTTACATTTCCTCACGAGCTCTGAATTTCCATTACAGTCCTGCTGGCTTTAGAAAAGTTCACATTTACATTTAATTCTGTTCTTTCATTGCAACAATTCTCCATTTGCAGAGTTCTTATTTACATGATTACTGTAAGGTAACTCATATTGCCAGGCTTTGAACAGTGCTCTTTTTGTCTTATATTTCCATTATATTTCTAGTCTATGTATTGTCACCCTGGAGGATTTTTTGAGCTTGCTACTGTTCCATTAATTGTGTAGTATATTGCAAGGAGTAGAGTTCTCAGTGCTTCTCAAAAACAGTACTGCTAAAATTAAGCTATCTCTGCTACTGAAGATTGCTTTACAATTAGAACTACCCACCATCTGCTGTGTAGGGATTTGAAAATGTGTTCACAGGATTGTTTATATTATATTTAAAAAATATAATACACTATGTGTGCAAGCACCTGTAAAGCCTATCATTTATACTAACATCTTCTTTTATTATTTTTGGTTTACATTATGAAATTCACCATTTAAAAGAGTCTTTTCCTCTTCTAGACTATCAACAAAGTACTTGTTCAGTATGCTGCAATTATTTCAAGTTACTTCAGCTCCTATTGTGATAAAGAAAATGTGGTGAGTAAGAAGCTGTGGCTTTTTTCTGCCTCAGAAATTACCTTTAAATGACTTACTGTACTTTTTGAAAATGTAATCAGTTCTTTATATGAAAAAAACATGAATGGAGGGAGGTCAGCGTGTTTTCATAGCTGTTTATAGTGATGTGTAAAAGCTGCAGTAAGTAAAATTAGTTAAGAATCCTAGTTAATAATTTCAGTATTAAAGGTATAAAATAATTACAAGATGGCTACAAACGTGCTGTGGATAACAGCCTAATACTATGATGAACATGGTGAATGTATCTTCATCTTGTTTGTCAAGCAGAAGAGAAGGTCTTTGTTTAGGGTTTTCACTTGGCATTGCCTTGCCTCTCTGTACCAGTTTGTGCACTGGAGAGTTTCTAAGCTCACTGCTCCCTGTGCAGGTGCAGAGGTTGCTGCTGCTCTCTGTGCTTTACCCCTGCAGAGGGGAGGAGAAAATTGTGCTGTTTTGTTGCCTCACTGCTTACAAGTCCTAATGAAAGACCAGATTGCTATGGACTCAGAAATAAATGAGATATGGACACTAAAGATGTAGTTGAGTAAAAGGAAACATTTTCAATACTTTAACAAGACCAAGGAAAAGTATTCCTGGGAACTGGCTTTTCAATATCATTGATATTCAATCAAAGCTAGTTCTGCCATGGCAGGCAGCTTTTAGCACCATGTCTATTGTATTTAGTAGTGTTTTGTTCAGCTGTACCAGTTGCAGTTGGATCAATAACTGCAGCCCCATCCTCAGACTGTTCACCTTCAATGGTACAGCCCTCAGCCCATCACAGATCTCCTTGTCCTTGTGTCACATCCTGTGCATGACATCTGCCAGTGTTCTATATAGGTGGGGGCAGTGTGATGGTCTACAGGTCACCAACATACACACAATAATAGAATTTAGTATGTATTGCAGCTAAATATCAAATATTGGGAGTTCCTGTGAATTTAATGTTAATATTAAATAAAGCTCACTGCTTTCTTGAAGAAATGAGTTCTAATAAAGCATTGAATCATTAAGTCTAACTGCGTAGTCTTTTGGCCTATCCAATTGGAGATTTTAATTGTTGGAGTGAATAATTTCTGAAGTCATTCTTGTATACCTATCTTTATTAAGGCTTTAATGAAATTAATCTCAGTATGAATGAAAGAATGGCTTGGGTTAGGAGGGACCTTAAAGATCATCTCCTTCCACCCCTCTGCTGTGAGCAGACACTAGACCAGGTATAAAGTATTGTATCAAATGCCTTTGAAGGACATAACTTTTTTTTAACAGAAATTGCCTTACATAATTCTATCTTAATAAAAGTCCATTTGATCCGGTAATTTCAGCTACAATAAATGTTCATCTGCATTAAATTTGATAGATATTAAAATTAATATTTTTATGATTTAAATTAGAATTTTACATTTTTTTCAAGTCAATACTTTTAGTAATCTTATTAAACACTACGAAATGTGCACATAAACTGTTCAAATAAAAGCATATCAAAGATTCTTTTCATAAAGGTATCTATCTAATGTAAGAACAGCCTCTTGTCTTCCACCTCCTGTCAGCATTCACAAACAAATGTGGGTCAACTTGCCACCCACTTTTACCTGTTGTTGCATCTGTCTGATTCCTGTAAACTGCTGCACAGACTATTCTGAAGGGTAGGAGATAATGAAATACAATGAGAATGCTTTTAAGTCATGTTCTTTACCTGAAAACAATAGCAAAGTTTTCATTGAACCAAGGTAGGATTAGGCTCTGAAAGAGCCACCTGAGCCAGCCTCAAAGGAAACTTTGAAATGGCTTTCCTGTGAAATATTTCTCTCATTGTTTCAGTGAATTGCCAAAGGCATTTGCATTTGTTTGGAACAAAAGGAACAAGATGTTATATTCAGCTACTTATACCCCCATCACAAATCATAATTCTCATAATTATTGATTTATGATATTGCAGATAATTTCCAAAATAATTCATTTGGTAGAAGTCAGGAGATAGTACAGAAAAGTATGATACATTCTTAGTGATTGTAAATTAATAGGAGGTAGATAGACAAATAGAAGAAGTGGGGTTTGTGGATTTTTCAAGAGATGAGCAGAGAGGGGACATTTCAGCTATACAAAGCCAGCTGCATTCTGTAGGAGGATGAGCAGCATGCCTCACTGGGAAGGAATAATCTAAGTAGATAGAAGTTAGACCAAATTTCTTTTTTTCCTTCTTCAGTTGAGAAGGACTCTAACACCAAATTCCTATTAGAGTAATATATTAATAATTAAAGCTAAATCATGTTATTGATCCCATCATGCTTCAGCTCTACATTGGAACATGCTATTAACTAGAAAGGTACAAATGAGTATCAGTCACTGTAAGCATTCCATCACCACTTTGTTGTCTGAAAAAGAGTATATGTGTTTTATTGAAATGCATTTCCTCAGAGTCTGAATTAATCCAGTCACACACTAGAACACATTGGCCTTGGCCAGCCACAATTCTTTTAGTAAGTATTGTCTGATTGCTTCATCTGCACCATAACAAACCAGCATATAAAGTCATCTAAGAACACAAGATTCTAGTAACAGATTTTCTTCCATGATTTTTGTAACTAGCTCCTTATTTTTATTAATGTTTTAGTTTTACCTTATATGAATACAGAAATTGCTGTCTTTTGCGCAGTGGCTCTTTTGCACAGTGTTCTTCCTTTAAAAAATTAGCTTAAACAGCAACATTTCTAGACTAAAATAATATGATTACAGAGCTCTATTCCCTAATTTATTCACCAGCTTTTCAAGTAATGAAAAAATGCATATTTCTAAAACATTATTCTGTTATTAACAGAACTGCCTCTTGATTTATTCAAATGCTTAAGTATCAGCCATTAGGTGGGCTACAGTGTTGTCATAGTTTTCTGCAAAGACTGGCTCTAGCAAGCAGTGTGGTAACCCCTTTCCTGCAGCCTGTTGTCACTCCCAAAGCACTTGGATCATTGTTGCCTCTGCTCACCACAGGATGATGATATGCTACTTGCATTAATCCACCAGATGTAACTGTGTTAGGTAAGACTAGAAATTACCTGGGATAGCTCAGGATGTGAAATTCTGGGATCTGGAACCTGTCCAGTGGATTGGGAGATGGAATCCAGTTCCCTGTGGGGCAGCACTGCCCTTAGTGGGCAGTCAAGGGCTGAGCAGGCAAAGACAAGGGTCAGTTAAAGGGGAAGGAGAGGCAGGAGGGGACAGGAAGGTTCTCTAAAAAACAGCTGTATGGATGAAGATGGTCTTAGAAATCTTTTCCAACCTTAATGTTTCTATAATTCTATGAATGTCGGGCTGCTGAAGAATTGGTCGTGCACAATCTCACATTTGATCTCTCTCTGTAGGCCTGTATCTTGATGAACAACATTCAGCAATTAAGAGTCCAGCTTGAGAAAATGTTTGAGTCCATGGGAGGGAAGGAGGTGAGTCATATCTGTTTCCTGGTTCATTCAAAGTTCCTTAGAGATCATTAGCACCATGTTTGCAACCTAGTCAAAGCTTTCACTTCTACTTGCAAAGAAAATCCAACTGCTTAAAAAAAAGTCTACAAGACCTATCTACTGTCCTAACAATACTGGAATTACATAACTATTCACAGACACATGCTAATGATCTGTAATGTTTTATCAGCACTGGGTGTTTTGTGTTGCAGTTTGTAGTGCCAGCTTTATTTTAATGTTTGTATTGGACTATACTTTGCTTTTTATGTATTGGTACGTTTTGTCTGTAATGTGTCATTGTCTTTGTCTAATGCCTTTGACTTGCAATCCACTGAGCAGAAGAAAGAAGGAGAGAGATTCTCTTATGAGGTTTGTGATAGTAAGCATCTTTTATTATTCCTGACCATATTTTCTAAGGTTAAGAACAGTCACATTTTCTACTTATTTCCATTGATGCATCTGTGTAATTCCCTATGATCTAAAATCAAAAAGAGCTATGCTTGGGCATTCAGTTGACACTAAACTGAAAAGTTTTACTACACAGATAGTGTAATACCCTTTCAGAGTTTTAAAAAAATCTATAAAACATTTTAAGTGCACTTTTCAGTATCTTAGGGTCTGCTTGTATTCAAGATACCATTTCACCAAGATCTGTTACTCAACAGTTCAAAACATCCTCAGCTTTACCCCCTTTTTCATTTTGGAAGATTTAAAAGAGCCTGAAGTCCTGTCCAACAGTAATGACATAATCAGAGCTTCAATACCTTCCAGACTGTAGTCTTTCACTGTTCTGAAACATGATGAAGAAATTAACATATCTTCAAGCCATAGAAAAAAATCCTGTCTACAATCTTTAGAACATGAATATCCTACCCACATTATCAGCTGGCTTTAAAAAATAAGTTATGCATACATCATCCTTTTTCTTGTTGAGGCTGTAGTTTGATAGATTCCCAAAACTTTGATCTAATGTGGTCACACTATTTGGAGAAAACTGGAAAAACACAGCACTTCATCTATCCACATCCACAGTGGAACCCTGCAGAGGTGAGATGGGTCCCCTCTGCCATGCAGGGAACTGAAGCCTCCAGATGCACCTACACAGTCACCCCAGGGTGTGGAGGGTCTGCTTAGCCAGGAACAGCTCCTTGAAGCTGCTCCAGATAACAGGAAATGAACTTCTGCAGCCTTGTCACTGCAAATTTCTTACCAAACTTTGAAAATAGATATTCATCATCCAGAAATGGCTGGTTTTGTGGTTCCTATTATACCCTTTTCCCTCTCTGAATATTACAAGTAATCTTATCCTCCATGATTTTACATTCTGTGCAAAGTACTTTTGTATCAGGTCTTGGATCCAAACTTAATGTCATGATTCATGAAAACAGGTAAATATGCATAAATCAGGATAATGACAAAGGCTGAGTCACATTTTATATCTATTTCTATCAAATTATTTTCAACTAGAATATTTGCTTGAATCTCTAAAATATCCCCTTTCCTGCAAGAAAATATTAGTTTTTCATTTGCTCCTAATGCCTTATATAATAATATTTTAAAATTAGCAATGTTTCATAGCAATTTTCTTCCAAAAGTTCTTATGACTTCTCATCCTTTTTGGTTTTCTTTTGATGTTAATGAGGATGAATTATTAAGGTTGTTACTGTATCAAAGCAGAATTTCCTACAAATATAGTGCAATATGCAACCCACGGAGACAATTTGGATATATTTTTCTATAATCCCTTCATTAGGTGTCTTAAGTGCATCTCTGATTCACAGTCTAACAGAAAAGATCTTAAAAATACATTCCGACTTTGAGGGCAACTTCTTGAAGAGAAATAGATTCATGTTCAATTTTTTTTCACCCATATCAAGATGCCACTAAAATGTTTGTCCTCCAGTTTGAATGCTTATTCCTCTCACTATTCCAAAGGCACAACTGCTAATGGCCAATTTGGCTTATTGAACTGGTACTTATAAGAAACAAAGCCAGCAATAAAATCTGTAAGCAGTTTCCTTGAAGGGAAAAACAGTTTAATATTTCAGTTGTGGAGGGCATAAAAGTCAGATGATTTTCAGCTAAATAATGAGACCTATTTCAGTTGAAGCAAAACTAATTCTAAGAAAAATTAAATGCTGTTAATCTCCTCAGTGTCACACTGTGAGCAGTATGTCTTTCAAACTGTGCAGTCAAAATAACCACAATCAAGCAGCAGTCCCTCTGTTCAGAGTAGGCTTATTGCACATTGCAGGCAGGGAGCTCTATAAATAGAGAAAAAACTGGTTTCTCAGATCCCCCACCATTAAAATAAAATAGTCTGAACAAGATGAGCTTCTTTATTAACTGTCCTCCTCTGCTGCAGCAAAGCAGGGAGGGTACTTACAAATCATATCAATGAGAGCAGTCTGCCATAAGAAAGAGTAGTAAAGTGCATCTAACCCACTGTTGGTTTGGGTTTTTTTTAATCGAGTCCAAAAACATGGGAACAGATCATCATCATAGAATTTTGTTTGTTTCATCGAAAAGGAATGCATCTATTTACAGTAAATATTCCTTCATGTCTGTCTGACAAATTGGAAGCTGATAAAAGAGAAAGAAGAGAAGCCAATTCTTGTGTTGCTTTACACCAGATGACAGAACATGGCAGAAATAAGTTACAGTAATTAGGATCAAAAAAAAAGGTGTAAAGCAAAAGGAGGTTGTGTAAGTATGACAAGATTATATTAACTGTACATAAATCCTATTCCAACTTTGGTAAATTCAGTTCCAACTTTATATATAAAGCTTAGGAATTCCTTTAGGAATTTGTATGTGGCCTTAAAGACTTTAATGGAGTGACAGAGGACCAGACTTCAGCAGAATAGTTCTGAAGTGACCATCTTTACATCTTATACAGAGGCCCAAGAGCTTTTCAGTGCACTCAGAGCAGTGGCAGCCAAACATCTCACATCTCACTGTCCCAAGGGTGTGGGTGGAGGAAGGGAGATGTCTATCAGAGACAGAAAGAACCACTAAAGTGATGGAGCTGATAAATGCCTTTGCTGTATCTTTGCTAGATATACAGAAAATATGTAAAACTATTTTCTGAACAGAAGTAACCAGGTGGTCCCATTAGGAAACTATAAGTAATTAGACCTGTGAAATTGCAGATAAATGGGATTCAGATTAGAGAGGTTCCATTTAACTCATGCTAAAGTAATTTGCATCTCTGTAGTTTCCTGCAGAAACACCACCAAATCTGCAGTTAACAAGATTATGTCCATACTAGCACACATTAAATTACAGCAGGAAATACCTCTATCTAACACATTGAAAGCAGCCAAATTCATCAGATTTTTAACTCTTTTCCAAGGCTTGTCTGTATAAAAAAAATCACAGCTTTAGACAGGCAGAGTTTGGAAATGATGATGTTCAAATTTTTTTTCAGCTGTTCAGCAAATGTGTTCTCAGTTTTTGTGAGCTTTCAGAAAAAGTCAAATTATCTCTTTGATAATGCATAATCAATAGATCTTACGTAGTGTGCCAACAAATTTATGAGTATATTCTCTTGTGGGTAAAAATTAATTCTGCTATTTAAAAACGTGGTAAAATAACAGAAATATGAGCCTAGAAAAGCCAAGAATATTAAGAATTGATAGAAAATAATTACTTACACATTATTAATGAAATAAACTTGTTCTTTTAAAAAATCCAATTTTGAAACCTGAGCAACCTACCCCAATGTATTTTAAGGCGAGTCCACACATGCTGGGAACTGTAAATGGAATCCAGAATACAATTGTCCAAAGGATAGTTGCATTGTCTTTTCTCATGTGCTGCTTAAATTGGATATGGTACACTAATGACACTCAGAGCTGGGATTTATTGTTGGTTTGTTGGTTTTTCTTCCCAAAATAATCAGGCTCAAGTAGAGCCTTTTCCTTTTATTTTCCTGAAATATGTTCAGGGAAATTTGTTAGTTTTCATTCCTTCTTCAGCAAACTCTATGAAGCAGATGAGACTTGAAGAGAAAAAGAGAAGTCCCCAATACCATAAACTCTTCATTTTCATGTCTGTATATCCCTCTATGACATCATCTCAGATGCTGATCAGCATTGCCTCTCAATTCCATGCTTCTGTCTTAGCTCTGCCATCTCAGGAAAAAGAAGAGGTCGTGCTCTGGCATATTTGGATGATGCCTGAGGACAATCATTAGCACATAGAAGGCACATGATAAAAAAAATGAAAAGTGCACATTTTAGTTCTGGTGAGACACTCAACTCACCGTATTTTCCAGTACCTAAAGAGAAGTAGCATTTGAAAATCTTGCTGACATCTTCTCAGTGATGGCAGCATGGCCAGGTGTGGCACACCTGCCCGGGCAGCCCGCATACCTCTTTGTGTCACACTCCTCCCCGTGCCACCTCATCGATGGGCATGAGCATGTGGACACACAGGCCTGGGGTCCTGCCAGATGCCTCCAGCTGTGCACACACAAACTTGTCCATGCAATTTGTGAGCACAAAGCCTCTAAAGTCTTTTACAGTTGCATGAACCCTTCTATAATGTCCACAATCTGGCATTAGCATTTAATCCAATTTTGGCCGGACTAAGTTCAATTCCAGGTGAATTTAGCAGATACATTGTGTTTTCTGGTTATCACCACAACCTCTGATAGAAAGTAACTACATTGACCTCCATAGGCCCAGTAACAAGGTGATCTCTAGTTTGTGCATGATCTGCTAAGAAATGTTGAGTCTTCTGCTTGCCTGGTATTTTGTGTTTTCCTTGACATGTATCATGTTCAGTGTGAATGCTTGTGTATTCATTGTTCGTTAAATGTTTATATTGCAGTGGTCTTAAATTTGGGGTTTGTATGTATCCCTCCAAAGGAGACAGTATAATTCCCTAGTGAAATCCATTTCCTGGAAAAATCTTTGCCTTTGATAGCAAAGTCTTAATTTGTTTACTAATATAGACATTGCAGTAGAATTAGCTTTTTAATTCCTGCTCTTCATATGAAGGAAAGCAATCACTTTAAGTATGAACTGTCAAAGTGTATCTGCCAGGGACACTACTAAGATATACAGAAGCACAGAAGTTTCTCTCAATGCAAAGTAATTCAAAACTAAATCAGTAAGTAGTCACAGTAAGTACTTACAGTAATAAGTAAAATATGAGCTTTTCAGATTAGAAGAGAACTACATGACACTGAGTATCTTCTAAAGGACATGTGGTAATTTCCCTTTGTCACCTATTTCAGGTTCTTGTCAAAACATGTAGTGAAAATCTCAGATTTTCTATGATTTTAACCCACACATCACCTCTGAGGAGATAAAGGACAGTCTGAGATTAAAACACAGTAGATCATTGGATCTATTTCAGTTTGTTTTGCTGTAGAATTCCTGTGTAGTCTCAAGTAAATTATCCAGTGTGCTGCAACAGATTCCCCTTTTCTCTGAAGTGTGATTAAAAGAACTGACCTGCTGCACCACAGTGCTCTGAAGCACCACAGGAAAAATAAGCACCAAACACTACTCATGCAGTTGAAAGATAGAAAAACACAAATAGAAACAGCCCTGATTATGTATTCTAAATGTGCAGTGTCCTTTGAAATTGTCAGAAGGTCTGTACCTGACCTTGCTGCAGAACAGAGTCCACAAATTAAGGGTTATCATTGGAAATCATTCCTTAGCACTGTGATGTAGACAGCTGAAAGACCTGGAACATCAGCTATTAATTCACATTCAGCTGATGATCATCTATCATATCCCAGAATGGGCTGTAACTATTTTTTCTGAGTGCTAAACTTTATCAGGGAGATAAAAAATTATTATTTTTTATTTTAAGAAGAATCCATAGCAAATAAACAAGTTTTCTAGTCAGTATCAATAGGGTACCTTTTTGATTAAATATCTATGCATGTATCCTCATCCCTGAAAATGTAAACACATATTTCTCCCCTGCATTAACTTTTTTCCTATATTTAGAAAACCCTTATCAGAGTATCAGAATGTGTTGCTCTGTGCTTGAATTTTGTTTGCCCTAATGGCTTTTAGAAACAGCAGTACTGAAATTTGGTAGAGTCCCTTCCCACGTCCTCTGTCAGTAGCATTGGCATGGATAGTCTTCAAGCCATCTTTTTCAGTGCTGGCTGTTCTAATTTTACACTGCATTATGGAAACATAATAGCATGAAATATGCTAACAACTTCAATTCAAATCACAAAACAAGATACCAACAGTAGTGAAATGTACAAAAACAATAAAAATATGAAGGCATCTGCATTGCTATTAACATGAGCACTGACTTTTCCCGCCTCCTTCTCTTTGTGTGCCTTGTTGAATACCACTGGCCTGATAATGGTAGTTTTCTCCTTGTGACTGCCAACACAGTTTCCACAATCTCACAGAAAGTCATTTTTCAATGGCACAGTCTTGATTTCTAATATAAATATTCCCTACTGTAATCAAAGATTTTTTTCTTTAATGGTAATTGTATTTCAAGGCCTACTAAAGAAATTCTGTGTCACAACAGGTGTCTCCACATTTGGTTTTCCATAGTGCAGTGTATCTTTGCACATAATTCCCAATTCATTGATTGTAATGGAAATCCCAGAAACTTAGTGTATAAATAAAATATATTCTTATTTATCTCTTTGCAGCTGGATCCTGAAGCTAGTGTTGTTCTAAAAGAACTTCAGGTGAAACTTAGCAATGTATTGGATGAACTCAGTGTAACGTATGCTGCAAGGTAACAAACTCATTTTACTGCAAACCTTAGAGGAATATTCCTGCTCAAAAAATCTCTCCCACTGATGAAGTCTGGGTGCTTATTTGGATGTCCTGAGGCTTGGCTTGCTTCTGCCCTGATGGAGTGGTGTGCATTTGTGTGTGTATGTGTTTAGACTCTGAAACAAGTAACAGTAACCTCGCTGTAAAGACTACTGAACACCATCTGTGGGCATGAACATGTTACAGAGGTGAGGCTGATGGCTTTTGTTCTGCTTTTTGGAAAGCAAAGTCACTGGTTTTTTTTGGCTGATGTTATGTTAAACTTTCCTCTCTGACCATGTTTATGTTACTTCCTGAGACTGACAGCTTTTTCTAAATGGCCTGCTTCAATGAGGACTGTCTGCCTGTGTTTAGCCTGCTGCAAGTGGTCGTTGTGAATGGCCTTCTTGGGTCATTTGCTTGCCTGTAGCTCTTCAAAAATTGTCTACTGAGCCTTACTCTCAAAACCTTTCATTAATCAGAGTGCACACTGCAGTCCTGAATGTGTATGGTGCTGTGCCAGCAGTGCTTGTAGTATAAGAAGTAGCAAGTTACTTTTGCTTCAAATTAAAAAGAAATCTAAGAAAGAGGGATTGGTGCTGTAGTGGTGCTCATTAAGCAAAGTCTGTAGTTGCTTATTTAATCCATTGATGGGCAGTCTGGGTGGACAGGCTTGTTTCTGTGTGCTTAGTTTGCTGTATTGTCTTGCTGTACTTTTGCTCCCAGGGTCTGCTTCTCGGATCATTGACAGTGCATGAATATTATTTCTTTCCAGGGCTTCTTTCTGAATGAGCCAGCTAGGTTTCTGCAACAGCAAACCCAGAATAGCTCGGTGTAGGATATGCTCCAGATAGCTAGAACATTCCTCATGGGTCAGTTTACTGCTTGGGTCTGTGAGGTTAACAATGTTGGAAAGATGTCCAACGTCAAGAAAGGCAATGCATTATTTTGGCTTTTGTTGGAGGGACTGGTCCCAAGAATTTCCATGAGCAGTTCCACTAGCTGCCTCATGTTGATTTTAGCTAGGGCTTTAAAGTGTGTAGGTAAGTGTACAGAAGTACAAAATGCATTTGGAAAAGTTTCTGTTTTTTCCAGTGATTTCACATGGAGGTTTTTGTTCTCTCTTTAAAATTAGCCATGACACTGGAACAGCTGATGGTATCTTTTTTCTCACAGTAAATTCTCTTTCACTTTCCTCAAGTTAATCTTTGCCATTTATCTTTTCACCTTAACAGGCCCCATATATTTTTGGCCTCTGTTTTGCATTTCTGTTCATAAACTAATCCTAAACCATTTTGATCCATCACAAATCAACCCATAAACCAAATTACTGTGTGTGCAGAGACTCTTCCTGCCTCTGGGATGGTGACTGATTAACTGCTGTTCTGCTTTGTGTCAATATGTTGTCCAAAGATTATCACATCAATAGCACTTTAAGACTGTCAGGCACTCAACCAGATCAGTTAGGAAACAGAACAGTTTCAGAAAAGCTGAGCAGATACAAACTTGAGGAGGAAGGATGTGTTCACAGACACCTTGAAGTGAAAAAGATTCCTCCCAGGAGGAAGAGTCTGAGTGCTTCAAAGCAAGGGGTTGGGGGTTTTTTTCTGTTGGTGGGTTTTTTTGTTTGTTTGGTTTTTTTTTGGTTGGTTTTTTTTTTTTTTTGTGTTTTTTTTTGTTTTTTGCAAAAGGATATTTTAAACAGTTCAAGTGTTTTAATGCTGTGCAGTTGCAAAGAAGTAACAAACCTTCTGAAGGCACTGACTGTGTAAAATCTGGAAAAAGTCAAATTGAGCCAAACAGAGCAGAATCAGTAGGAGTTTTTGATTTTACCTCAAGAAAATATCAAAGCTTGGTTCCTATTAACCATCAAGAGAAAAATTATTTATCATCACCTGTTTGTATCATCCTTTCACACCAAAAATAAAATCTTGAGAAGTTGTTCCTAGCTGGCATTCAATCACATCTAACCTATAGATTCTGATACATCTATTGCTTTCAGAGAATAAATATTTGGCACACCTACAAGGCAATGAAAATTGTGGCAGAATGCAAGCAAGGCAGAGAAAAGATCAAAACATGGCATGAATTATTTATATGGGCTATGATCCTCAGTAGAACTTATTTTCAGACTGTAACACCACAGTATCTTCAATTTTGAACATTGCATCATTGCAGAAAATACTGAAGTCTTGTTGAAGAATCTGATGCAAAATCATCATTATTGTTTTCTCTCCCATAATTCTTTCTTTCTCCCTTTTCTTCCTCATCCTGTAGTTTCCAATTTGTTATTGAAGATTGTGTAAGACAAATGAGCAATGAACTGAATCAAATGAGAGGAAATGGGAATGCAGCAGCCAATAAGAACAGTGCAGCCATTGATGCTGAGATTGTGCTTCGGCCTCTCATGGATTCCCTGGACAAAACGTAAGTGTGGCAGGCTGGGAACTGGATGCTGCAGTCAGGCACATTTGGTTTTATTCTGAAGCACTGTTGATACCTGGAAGGACTCTATAGTATTTTTAATATTTCTAGTATTCACTGTGTGCAGAATCCCATGCCTAACCTGTTTACTTACCCTCAGCAATCTTTACATAAGCCACAGGCTTGTCTTTCCATGTCTTGTCATGTTCTGAGTCATTGAAAATGAGCCGGTGCACGGTCTCCCCTCCACAGGCTGTGTTATGAAGATTGTGCTGAACAAAAGAACAAAAGTAATTCCTATACTGAAATTGTCTGGCATTTGTTCTAGGCTTGTACCCAATGTCCCACTGCTTATTGATATGCACTTCTGTGTCACCAAAAACCAGGTCATCATCTTGATTTTTTTTCATTTGGTAAATTGCTAAGTTTTGAGAGGATCCTGCAAACTCATTCTGGCTTCTGTAAGTAAGCATAACTTATGCTATCACCATTCAGCAGTGACAAGTTCTGAAAGGCCATGTGCAGCAGAGGCACATCTGTAAGCACATTGGTGTCATTGGTGCTTGTCAAACACCAGTGGCCTTTTGTTGGGAGTGGCTGTGAGGACAAGCAGCCTGGCACTGATCCTGTACTCCAGGTCTCCAGTCACAAGTTACACACACCCCTTTGGTTCCTTATATGGGTTTTCCCCAGACAGAAATTTACAAAGTGAAGATGGAAAAGGTGCTCCAAAAATTTAATTTTACTGTAAGTAACAGATAGCAAGATTGCTCAGACATGTCAGTATATAGAAATAAATGCTTCCAAACAGCAGCTGCGAATTTGCATTAGCTGTCAGCAACCAGTTCTACATCCCAGTAGAAATACAAAACAAGAGAGACAGTTGCTCTTTATTTTTGAGACATAAACAAATTATATACTAAAATTTTAATTTAGGGGCGTGGGAGTGCTAAATTGTATCATCCATCAAACTTTATAACTCATCAGGATTTTGCTTTTTCAATAAATATGCATCAGTGATATACTAGGCATTAAATTAGATAGTGGAGACTTATATGAGTTTGTAATCTGCAAGTCTTTTTGCCAAAAATATTTACAGATAATATTGCAAAATAATTTAGCTACTGAGAAATTTTTATTACTAGAGAAAAGATACACCTTAATGGCTATTAATCTGAGCATTATAGAGCATCTCTGAAGTCTTAATGCTAGTTTTGGTGACTGGTTTGTGGTTTTACTTTATTCCAGTTTAAGTGTCTCTGCAAAAATCTGTGAGAAGACAGTTCTGAAACGGGTTTTGAAAGAGCTCTGGAAGTTAGTCTTAAACAAAATAGAAAAACAAATTGTGCTTCCACCACTGACAGACCAAACCGTAAGTGTTCAGAGTAATTCTCATTTGATACAAAGGATTGTAATAATGTGCCTGAGCAGGTGTTGCCAAGGGTTCTGACAGTATCCTGTTCTGACCCTGATCACAGGGAGTAACTCCTAGACTGCAGGCAGTGTTGCTCTCTGGTGTTTCTGAGTCGTGCAGCCAGCTTGCTCTTAGCTGGTGAGGAAGACTTCGCTCCTTCATTTACTGCCTGCCCCAAATCAGAGCAGTTTTTATGAATGCAGTCATGTGAAAGAATGCAGTCATGTGCTCTCATACAAGGGGTTTAATTTAAATCTGATTTCTCTCTCGGCTTCGCTGTGCACAGTAACATGAAGAGTGTTCCTTGCCCTTCCTAGTCGCATCAGAAATTCAATCAGTTCCATTCTTGTAGGTTTGAGAAAGCCAGGGATGCCCATCCCATCCTCCAGCCCTGCCTGCTGTGCCACTCCTCATCTTGAGGCAGCACTTAATTAACATCAGGAAGCTCCAGTCAAATATAGCACTAAAGATTTGGGGTATTTTAATAGCAGCCTTGACAGGAGGTCCTCTTTGGGCAGAACTGCATTTCCAGCCTGCTGAGAAGAGGGAATGAGCTGCACTTAGAGAAAGTGGTGCTGCACAGGAGCCTCTTAAGGGGCATGGCCTGATGTGAACCCTGGTGGCTGAGCCAAGGGCAACAGTAAAATCATCCTGTCAAAGGATCAACAAAGAGAGCCTGGCTTGGAGGCCTTTTCATAATTGCTTTTTTTTTTTTTTTTTTTTTTTTTTTTTTTTTTTTTTTTTTTTTTTGAGGGATTGGGATAACATAACTGTTAATTCTTCTTGTTTTCAATCTTGTTAAAATAAATTGACCATCTTATGACAAGCTAATCGTGATGCTGCCACAGTGTGCCTTTGGCAACTTTGCTTTTACACATCCTGTGGTACCACTTCAGCTGCTAAAAAGCTGTTGGTCAGGGTCCATAAGTTAAAGGCATATCATTAAATCTTATTATAATGTATTGAAGATGCATGAAAGAATACTGCTGGACAGGCAGGAAAAACTCTAATAGAAAATGTATAAATGGTGCAGAGATAGATAGTGATGAAATTACCTGACCTTTTACAAATTCTAGAGTAGAGCTGATCATGGCCATGACTCCAGTCACTGAATTGTTCCTATTTATTGTCATGACCTTGTTAACTATGCATAATTAAAAACAACCTCTCTTTCAATAAGTTTCAAATTTACATTTCTGAGATCTTTAATTTGCTTTTCAAACTTTTTGGTGCAAGTTTTATCTGCAAATACATAGGTAGCATTTCAACTGGGTAACGGCATTTTCCATCATGTGTTAGGAGCATTTATTAGCTTTATGCAGGATCAATTATTCATAAGACACTCAGAAACTCAGAGGGGAGGTTCCTTAGTGGTACCCTCTATATAGTGTTTCTGGTGGGCATTGTGAACTATTCCATTTATTTTGATACTTCTATTTGCTATTGAACACATAATTAAAGAAAATCACTGAAAAGTAGGATAGAGATTTTTCTAGCCCTGAATATTTCTTTCTGAGGTTGAGAGGCTCAGGCATTCAGAAATGGAGTTTATTTTTTCACTTTTATATATATAAATACACACACACACACACACCCTTTATCTTACCATTATCACTACTAAAAATAATCAAGATTTAAGCTGCAGTTCTATAGTACATGTTCTTCAACTGAAGCATTTAGGAAGCAAAATTATTTCTGGAAAACGAAACTCTTTGGAACAGAAAGTCTAATGAAAAATAGTCTAGCTAAGTTGAATGAACCTTTTTTTCTGAAATCCACATAATCAGAACTATGTCTTGTTGGACTGCCATGTAACTGCAGTGGTAGTTCTGTTGCTTGGAGTAATTGTGATAAAGGATGTGAGCATGGAATTAGAGTAGAATTCTGTTTGTCTGAGACAAATGTGTAGGCATTGGCCTTTGGTGTCATGCCAGGATTTGGTTATTGTAAAATATTGCTTTAACTTCATAACATTTCAATATCTTTTCTTTTAAAAAAGGCTCTGGCTCACAGTATACCATTGTGCTGTGCTTTATTCAGCTGAGGATTCCCTCTACACAGGCTTTTGCAGGTTCCTCAGAGCTGCTCACTTCCCAGTATAATTGTACATGTTAGCACAGCACCTGAGAGCTGCAGTTATGGACAAATATCTCACTGACACACACTGAGAACAATCACAGCCTTAGCTTTCAGTATTAAACACAAAATGAGACAGCAGAAAGGAGAACACAAAACCACTCTCAGCAGAAAGTGCAATATTTGTATCAGCTATAGAATACTGGAGGGAATCTTGCTGCAGGCATTCAAGCACTTGGCCTTATCAAATGAATGAAAATGTGTCTCCTGTGCAACTGAAACTTTTATTTAGCTTTATAAAACGATGACTTTGGCCAATGTCCTAGCAGAAAATAAGATTGTGTTGACATAAAAAGGAAACATGCTGTCGTGAGTGTTTCTTTAATTTTCAATGTGATTACAGGGGCCCCAGATGATATTCAGTGCAGCCAAAGATCTTGGACAACTGTCAAAACTCAAGGTAATGGAGCCAGATGAAGCTGTGACTGGCTTGCAGTAACAAAGAAAAAAGGAGGAAATATTAGTGACTGTGGGGCCAGACCTCAAGCATCATTCTTGTTCTTATGTGGTAGAATAAGATTGAATATGACAGTAACTACTCAGAGGTGAATGATTATTGTACAGTTTCATCAAAACCAAGTTAGGAATAGAAGACTCTATGCTTGTATGGTAAGTGATCACTACATGGGTCAAGAAGCCATCATTCCCATATTGCACAACCAGGCCTTACGAGAATTAAACATCACCAAGAAAAAAAAATAAAAAAAAAAAAAAGTACCTTTGCTTTTGTAACCAGTTCTGGAAAAGCCCTTAAGGTGAGAATACCAGCAATTTTCTTTCTGTGGGCTATTTCTGTGCATTGAAACATAGTATGTACCTGTGCAGTAAGGTCTTTAGCACCTGAATGCTGGAGTCCACTTGATGGACAGCAGAGATGTTTGATGCTGATGTCAGCTGTTTGCCAGTCAATTTTGCCATTAGGATTTCAGATTTGTACAGAAATGTAGTATCTGGGGCCTCCATGAATGATTGTTCAGTTTGATAGAGGAGTTAAAATATCGAACTAAATCACTGACTGCTTATTTAGACAAAGATTTAACAGGAGTGTAGTCACTCTGTCTAACATGTTCTAATAGGATCCCCTCTTTTTTTTAAACATCGGGCATTAACAAACATCTGTTAAACTGTCAGGTATATTATTAAAATTAATTACTTCTAGATCATCTAATATAATTATTTTAAGTTAAATTTTAACCTTTCCCCATCCCCCAAACAGAGAAATAATGCATCCTAGGAAAAAAGTAATGCTCCGTATTAAACAGTGAATCTGTTTCTCTGCAGTCTATGTTTTCAAGAAACAACACAATTGCTCTAGGTTATGAGTTGTTGTGAAAGGATTCTGAATTAATCCCTGTTAATCAGAGTCCTTGGGGGGAATTTGGTGGATGTTTGTTTGTTTTGCAAAGAACAGATATTCACAATATTGTCTCTCTTTCAAACCAACTTCTCTTACTTTGCAGGACCACGTGATCCGCGAGGAAGCCAAAAGCCTGACCCTGAGGCAGTGCGCAATAATGGACGTGGCACTGGTTACTATAAAGGTACAGCTTTGTGTCTTTCTGCTCTCTGCTGGAATGCCCAACAATGACTGTTTGGTTTTTAGATAAAAGATTGGAGACTTTCATACTGTCTTCATGGAGCTGGTTTCTGAAGTCAAAAGAAGTCATTAGGAGTATTTATTGTATTATTCATTAACATATTATTTAATTTGCTTATCCGTCTTTTTCACATGGGCCTGGATCATTAGTTGGTGTAAATAGCTTAAAAGCAATCAGTTTCTAGAATAACAGCATATTTTTCTATCTGCTGGGAAGAGACAGCACATCAGGAAGGTAAGGAGGCAGCTACTGAAGTATAAAATTGAAGATATAAGTAAGAGGAAATACTTATGATCAAGTGTTTTGCAATAAAATTGTCTCCAAGGCAAGCAAAAAGTAACAGAGAGGGCTCCCAGTCACCTTTTTTTCTATTTGTAGTGGAATTGGTACTTCTTTCAGAAATAAAAATAATTGGGAATTAGTAATGTTGTGGAAACAAATTGAACAAATTGAAGTATACTCCCAAAGTAAGCTGTGTGAAGTACAGTATGTGAATCTAATAATTTTCTAAACACATAAAATCTGGGAAAACTGTGAATTCTAACCTTGCCTAAATTTCCAGTGCTTAAACTCCTGCAGATGGATAGATAGATATTGACCATTTTACTACAAATGTCTATATTTGGAAGAAAGAGATTAAATAGGGAAAATATCTTTGTTAATTCAGCATCTTTATATCTGTATGCTAAATTATTATAGTTAATTCATAACATTCATTAACTGAGCTAAAGAATGCTTCCTGAGAAATACTTTTCAAATTATAAGGCAATGACTGTGTGCATTATAACTGCCTGCTGTACTTACAAGCTGATAGGGCAAAATCATCTCCAAAATACTTAACAAATAACCTTGATCATGCAGAAATTGGGCTTACACTGGTAGAAAGTAAAAAAAGGCAAACCTTATGAGTTAACTCAAGAAAAAAGACTGCTATGTTTATTTAGGAATGGAGTTCATAAGTTTAATGATCAAAATATAGATTTTTTTGGTAATACTTAGCAAATACAGTTTGTTTAAAAGCAAAAATCATAGCTGCCCAGATAAGAATAGGAGAATGGTAAAAATGGCATGTGGTGTGTGTTCAGAAATTAGGCAGCTGATGATGGTAAGGAAGGGTTTTGCAGGGAGGAGTATCTCAACTTACAGTCTTTTTTCATTTTTCCTTGCATTTAATTCACTGAGAAACAATCATAATTTAATGGTGGATGGTGTTATTAATCCTTTGACAAATATAAAGTGAAGGAATATTTTTAATCTTAAATATATATAGCGTATCATCAATCTTTGTATAATGTAAAAAGAACCATAATAATTTATATAACTATTCAACATTTTTCAGCTTAATTTGCAATTTACAGTTAGAAGAAGTGGCTTTCTGGCCTCAGTTATCTCAGACTGAGTTCTCTGCTACCTCATTATGTCAGCCCAGAGACAATGTCCATTGATAACACTGTCCCAGTTCCCCCTGCACACCCAGAGACCCTCTACAAAGAGAAACCAGCACCCAAAGAGGCTTGTGTGGCATTTGGCAGCTTTGGGCTGAGACTGCAGTGGCTCCAGCACTTGACATCTGCCTCCTTCGTCAGTGTGACTTTCAAACCTCTTGTGCCACCTACAAACCTACAGAGAGGAACAAGAGTAGCAGGGGAATTATTTTAAGTTTTCCATCTCTAAGGAACAGAGTAAAAACTGATCCAGCTGAATTCGTAAAACCTTGTTTACTCATTATATTTCTATATTCAGGTATATACAGTAATGATAGGTTCACATTGCTGGTTTGCTTGCAAAGCTTACCATTTATGGGAAAGCCAAAAAAAATAGTTAAAAACTCAGGAAAACAAGGGTCAGGTGTCTTTTTTTCTTTATAGGACTATTAGCTTTCATGGAGCTTTCAGCCATGCATAGCTGCTGCTGCTGCTGCAGATAACATATTACTGGGAGAGACAAGTTCAAAAAAATCACAGTAATTGTCACAATAGCAGGAAATATCAACAGATTTTAACACTTGCTTATAACTTGATTATGATTCTTACAGAAATCATGACTAAACTCTTGAACAATTAAGATGAGAGATTTGTTTGGAACATATTGTATGAAATAATTTTCTTGGAAAGATAGATTTATTCAGAACAACTTTTAAACTGACATTAACTGTCCCCATAGTATTAAAACAATATCAAATGTTGCAGCCTGATGACTTCATGTCCCCTGTTTTGCTCCTACAGATATTTTTTCCCCTTAACAACAGTCAGTAGACAGCAATACAGAAATGTAAATAATAACTGTTATGAAACATTTATGTTTCATCTCCTGCAGAATCTTAAGAACTGGAAGGTGAAATGTGTGCATTAAATGCATAGGGCATATGTGGACTGTAGGTCTGAGCTGTCCAGATAAGCTGGGATACAGCATTTAGTGGAGATGTGTCTATGTAAACTGGAATGTAGATATTGCTTCTACTCCTTTGGCAACACTGCAAAAAGGCAGGGAGAGTAAATTCTGCTTACAGTCCCCAAGACTCTGTACAAAGTGGACCAATATTGCATCTCATCAAGTAGTTACTGTGCTCCTGAAAAACATTGTTTATTTTTACTAATTAGTCACTAATGGGAGCTTTATTGATCTTGAGACCTAGAACTGTAATGGAGGTTGCAAAATGCTTTGCAAGGTGTTTGAACAAAATGAAGGTATGTAGCACATTTGTCTTTTCATTGTGGCTAATATGTATTAATTCATCAAACACTGTCCTGTATAAAACTTCAGGAAAAATTCTTCATTGTGGGAGCAAAAAGGGAAGAATCTGTCCCCTGATTTTTCTGAACTCAGCTTTGGGATTGAAAACATAATGCAATACACTGATATATATTTTATCTGTATATAGTTGAAATAGTCAGCATGGCATCAAAGTCATAAATATATTTGTTTTTCCAAATCTAGCTGTGCCAGTAGAAGAGAAGTCCTCTTCTCACACTTCTACTCAAAAACTTCACACTCTGGAGTACTCTCTCTGAAATTTTTTATAGTTCCCTTTTCTAAACTCATTCCACTCTCTGCAACCTCAAAGAATGCTTCAAATGTTTTTCAGTTTTGGCAAATTAATACGTCAGATCATGAAGACCAAGATTTTGTATATTGTTTTCTTCCCCTTAATTTTTTTTACCCTTGGAAAGAAGCTTTGTACTAGAGATTATGAGAATTACCTCAAATGCTATGATAAATCTAGATATGCCTGTTGCTACTTCCAAACAGTCATTTAAGAATTTTACTTAAAGTTGTACATCTGCAACTGTAGCCTTTTTTTTTCTTTTGTGAACAACCATATTTGTTTTTCATTTTAGCAATACTTCCATGCTGGAGGAAGTGGGCTGAAAAAGAATTTCCTGGAAAAGAGCCCAGACCTGCAGTCCCTCAAATATGCTCTCAGCCTTTACACACAAACTACTGACGCCTTGATAAAGAAGTTTATAGCCACACAAACTTCTCAGAGTAAGTGTTCTGTAAGGGACATAGAAATGCATCCTATTATATTTTATATGTCCTAAATTATTGATTGTAGATACATTCTCTACCCCCTGTGGTACTTTCGAGTTTATTGACACAAATTTGCCCATGGGATGTTTTTGATGTTATCCCTTCTCTAACACTGTTGTTGGAGCTTACCTGAGGGCAGGTCCTTTAGGGGCTTCTGACTGCGCTGAAGAACAGTCCCCGAGCTCTGGGTGCACACTGAGCACCAGGGTTATTTGTAGGACACTGCACACATCATATTCCAAGCTGAAAGTTTTCTTATTCTGAAAACTGCAAATTTTTGCATAATAATTATATTGACTAGACTATTGACTAGATTAATATCTAGACTATTGACTAGATTTCTTTTGAATGTAATGAGCATTTGTAAAAATGACCTGCCTGCCACTTCCTGTCTTTGGGAAAGAATACAGTTTGCTGATATAATGAATTACCCTGCTCCAGCTCATAAGAATCAGAAAGTTTTCATTGGTCAGTAAAGCTGGAAATCAATTGCTTTTACTTCTGAAGTACAGTATGTTACTCACAGTATAAAAAGCATAAAACATGATTTTTGCAGCTTGCCCCAAGATTATTTCTGAGGAATGATTCCCTAAGCTGTTTCCATATTAAAACTGAGATCTCTATTAGTAACTCATATATTGCAAATGAGAAAATAGTTATAGAAGTCTAATATGTAGGCAATAGAATCCTTTTTCCCCCTTCAAAAACAAAAATTAGCAATATGGATTCAGGCAGATAATTGTTACTTACTTTAATGTGTATTTTGCTTTTCTTTAACACATACTTTCATTATAGCTTCAGGGGAAAAAATAGTTAAGTTGTAGCCAGAAGTAGTGATCTTTTATAAATCCTGAACCACAAAATGGAATTTTCTGATTTTCATCATGATTTCAGCCTGAGGTCTGTGTTCATTTCTGTGCATACATTACCATGCCTATATTTGCACACCAGTATTGTTAGAAATGTAGCCACTGGGAATGAAACTTAAGGAAAAGTGACTCAAAACTTTTCATTATCCTTTAATGCCTCATTTAAAAGAATTAAACCCTCATCTATTATGATCTCCAGCCTCACAGCTACAACTGTATCATTAGCTTTTAGCTAAAATGACCCTGTTTGCAAAGCAGCCTTCTCTGGAATATAATTAGATATTTGGCCTATTTTTTTTCACATTGCCAATCCATAATCAGTAGACAGTTGGATATAATTTTAAGCTCAAAGCAATGGAAAAAATATTGTAAATGTAAAGAAAGTATATATTGTGTAATAACTATGACTGTAGATAGAATTGGATGCTTGGTTTTCCTGTAATGACTACAAGAATCAGACAACAATCAGGATTACTTTTACCCACAGGTTAAAATAATTTCTCACTCACCATGACTAAGTTGCAGTTATTCTAAGAAACAGAAGAGCAAAAATTTGTCTGATTGGTGTGAGAAGAGGGAGTTAACTCTACCCACAAACAGAAAGCCTAAGGTTGGATCTTCATGATCTTGGAGGTCTCTTCCAACTTTAATGATTCTCTGATTCTGTGATAATGGTTCTGTGTGTTATGGTCCTTGATACTTCCTGTATTTGTGTTCATGCAGGATCATGTTTAGTAGGAATAACCAAATTATCCAGCACCATGATCTGCACTATTTCTAAAGGATGATTGCCTGAACCAGAGTTTTGTTTCCCAGCCTTTGTGCCCACACATTCCTACAGATCTCAGCAACAAAGAAATTTGAATAAGATAATAAAACCATTCCTAACTTTTAAAATGGTGAGTCAGGGATTCATAGTTCTTCCTATGATGGTTTCACCATACTAAATAATTGAAAGCACAATTCCTACTGCCTTTTTCAAAGGCATCATGAGACTACAATGTTATAGAAAAATGCTCTAAAAGCAAATTATCACACAACAGGAATAATGAAATTAACTTCTGTAATCTTACTCTGATGATTTTTCTTTTCAAAGCACCACTATAGACTCCCAAGATTTTTCAAAACAGACAAGTGTGGGAATAAGTAAATGACAATGAGGAGCATAATCTGGCAGTAACTTTTTCAGTAACTGGGGTTTTTTATTTTATTTTTCTCCATATAATGATTTGTCATAGCTGAAGGTCTTTTCCAGCTGCAATGATTCTATGCTGATGAAAGTTGTAAATTTAATGCTCAGTGTTGTGAACACAAATCTGTAACTACACTATGAAAATTAAGAATAAAAGAAAAAATGTTGTCAAATAAAGATACAGATATACAGATACCAGATTAGCTTTATCAGTGACATAGCTTATTAAATACCTGCCTTTCTGCCTGGCAGAGGAGGAGGGAGAGGTTTCTCTTCAACTGTTTTCCCAGATCTGCCACACACTTACAATGTGTTTGTTTGGAGATTAAATCCTGTGGAAACTCCAATCATTACAGATTTTAACATTGGTGTCAATAGGATAGTAAGGGGGATATAATTTATGACTGTCCCTTTGTATAAACATTTCCCGGAAATAAGCACTTGTCCTGTTTTGTTCCCAACCCACCAATGTAGAACATGCAGAGCAGCATTTTCTTTTGCAAATAAATAATCAGTATTGTTTGATGGGAAAACTTTTTATAATAATATGTAGAATGATTCATAAACTAGTAATGAAATTTAGTTCCAACTATCTGAACCTCACATTTAATATTACCCAGAAAAGATTCAGCTGATTCTGCAGTGCCTGTTGTAAGCACATTCATCTGGATCAGTTTTCTTATTCAATCATACACAAGTGCTGGCACTGCCAAGAACCATTCCATGGAGCAGGTCACTGCTGGAGTCTCTAAAAGGACATGGATAGAGACCTAAAGGATTTTGCAAAACCTGAAGGCAGTTTAGTGAGGAGAACTGTATTCCAAAGCCTGAGTGACCAGTATTTAACACACTAGGTGGTCACTGATAACCTCTGCAAGGGGCACATAAAACACAGCCAGATGAGAATCGTGTACCATCAGTGCAGCATTAGCTAGCAGATCACCTGAGGGCCAGATCTCAGACTGATTTTATTTACTCTGGACTTAATTGTCACTTTATTTGTGCACTAATAATAATGATAGTAAACATTATGTGACATAGTAGTAATAATAATCATCGTGCTGTAAAAGTGGGTGGGTTTTTTCCTCTAAATTCAGCTACAGGGTAACATTCTTGCATACATTAAGATTATATGGATTGCTTTCACAGTCCTTTGTAACCAAACCATTCTTTGTGCACTTGAGCCAAGCATGAATCAGTTGCAAAACAGCAGCACAGTGCCAAAGCTGACCTGTAAAACCCAGCTCAGTTGGAGGAACTTGGGGGTTCAGTGCTGTGGGGCTGGAACCTCCATGGCTGTTTCACAGCTGGAAGGCAGCAGCAGCCAGCCTAAAATTTCAGGGAAAGCTCCAAGGCTTCTGCAAAAGACAATATATTTTGTACCTTGACATGAGCTCTAGACAAATTGGACAAATTTCAGGTCAGGCAGAACAAGATAATTTTAACCAAACTTGAGCTAAATTCAACCACATTTTCACAATCAAGACAGAACTCTAAAAGCCAAAGGATAAACTCTCACTGTACTTCTCTTGGCCTGTTGCATGAACTTTCCCACTCCATTGTACACTAGACTTACCCTCAGTCTCTGCTGAGACCAGTACTGGTGCAGATTTCACTCCTGAAAAAAGAAGAGAGAAGCAGTCACCTTTTTAAGTTGTACCTTCACCTTTTAAACTATAAAGTATATCAAAACTAAATGGCTATGGTTTAGTTTAGGAAATGCCTTGAATCTTCAGTAATATCAGAAACTATAGCCAGTGCTGTGAATATTTACACTTGTTTAGCATCAACACTAATAACATTTGAACAAATATTATTTGAATTTTAGCAAACTACATAAAAAAAAAGTCTCAAACAGTGTTTCCTGAATTAGCTCTCATTTATTACCACTGCTTTCTCCAAAGTAAACACCCACTCTTGCATCTAAAATGGTTATTTATTGGACATAGACAAATATTTTTTCTTACAAATTTACAGCAGCTCCAGTTCACAAATGTTGTTAGAGAATAATACATAATGGCAGGATTCTGCACTATATTTTTTAGCTTGACTTAAAAAAGCTTGTATCACTTAAGCAGGAAAATCAATACTCATCTCACAACACAGAGCTCATACTGCAAACCCTACCTGTGTTTTCACAAGGCTGCAGAAAAGGCTTTGCTTCAGCTGTTCTGATTCAGATTTCTTCACTCTTATGCCAGACAATCGAAAGCTAAAAAGGGAAGATGTACCTGAAAACAAGAAAATATAATACTCATTCTCATTAGGTAAATATGCTTATCTCTAACAGTAACTCCATCCTTGTCTTGTGAAGTCACCAACACAGGGAAGGAAGTTACACAATCAAAAATGAAGAAATATAATTTTCACCTGCCAAGCCAAAATTCAGTTCTATGTTCATTTGCAACCTGTAATTAAACAAAGCAAAGCAGAACCTCAATATTTCATAAATAAATGGAATGACATTAAAACAATAATCTGATATTAACTATAGTTTAAGCAAGCAGATAGATGACATCATACTGCAGAGAATAAAAATTGGTTAAATTGTTTAGCAAGCTCTTATCGGTAAAAAAGAGCTTGCTTTTCTTCTTTTGCTCATCAAAACCACTGTATCATTAACTGTCATATTTTGAAAGCTATACCTGTATTCTAACAGGAAATTTAAGTCCTACAGAGCATTTCCAGTTCTCTCATAACCCATACTTCAGAAAGAATTTAACTCAAGAAATAATCCCTGCTTCATTCACTGTAGTTTCAAATTGAGGTCAAAACCATGTGTTACACAACCTTATTTCATGAAAAAAAAAAAATATATATAAAACCACAGAACTGCATTACAAGCTGCAGAAATCAGAAATCAGCACACTGTTGCAACAAACAGGAAAGACAGAAACAAACAAAAAAGAAACTTGCTGAATTATAGCTAATAAAAGTATTACAGCATATGCTGATAGCAAAGCAAATGCACTCAGAATACTGGCAGAAAAATAATTATTTTTAAAGTATACATAGTTAAAACCAGACCACTGGTAAAGCAGAAGAACTTCATAAAATATTCACTTAAGAGACTGTCACATTAGAAAATTTCTGGTTGTTCCTTAAATGAAACAGTAAAGCACCTACATTAGAAACAAGTTGTATATCAGTTTCCTCTAGGTCTTCAAAACAATAAACACAAGCTACAGGTAACCATCAGTTATAGGATATCAATTTTAAAAAATAACTTCCCACTAGAAGCCTCTTGAGAGGCCTGGGTGTTGTCTGGGTAGAACACTGGACAGAATACATGCATACATATAAATATATATAAAAATATACATACACCCACAGAGGGATAGATGAGGCCAGTTGGATCCACATTTCCCAGCTCGAAGCTGGCTCATGCCCAGTTTCTTTGCCACATGGGCAGAGCAGCAGCTGCAGCTCTGGGGGTCCCAGTGAGCTGTGCAATTGCAGCCTTGGCTGGGGGGAGCTTTCCCCAGGAGAGGTGAAGGGAAAGGCCTTAGCTGGGGATTCCATGCCAACACTCACAGCAGGAGTTCCTGCTCACACCACACTATCCTGCTTTCATGTTGTGTTCTGAGTGCCTCGGATCCCTGCCTGACACCACAACAATTCCAGGGGGAGGGAATGTACTTTGATAGTGTGGCTTTGCACAGTTGTGGAGAGGCTTACAGATGCTGCTGAATCTCATGCCAACCTCCATTCCATCACAACAAGTGATTCTGTAGACAAATGATTTACATTTGCTAATCAAATACAAACATAAATCTTTTCAGTCTTTTTATGGCAGCATGGTGAATCAATGGTTGCTGAAGTCATCCTTCAAGTATTGAACTTGGTTCTCAGAATCCCCCAAAACAAATCATTATCCACCATTTATATAGCAACTCCTTGAAGCAAAGCACATGTTGCAGTTAGTGTGGTTATCATGATAAAATCAGATTTCTCTGCTGTCTTGCTTTTCTCTAACACACATACAGAAGAGATCATGTAGCTTGCTACATCCATCTCCTAACAACTCAGCGTTAATTTACTCTTTCTGGATTAAAAGAAAATGTTAAAAAATGCACTCAAGGTTTTCCTCCAAATCAGTCTTAAGATCCTGTGAAAAATAACTCAATGAGTCACCCTGATATTTTCTCTCCTAATAAATTAGCAGCTCAACACCAGACAATGTATGTATTTTATTGGCATCGTCAATCAAAAGATGACAGATGCTTGTCTGGATTAAAGTCTTGATTTCATAACTTGTGTAATTCCTAGAATATTGGAAACTATGAAAACAATGAAAAAGTTGTACAAATATTTAAGTTATGTCCCATTTAGAAAATAAGGTCAAAGCACGGGTCCAGTATTTAAATGAGCAGCTTTACAATGAAAAAGCCAATGAGGCAAATGGGTGAGGTTTGGCTTCCACAGGCAACAGTGCCAGGTCAGCACTGGCCTGGCTCCCAGTGCTCACACAGCTTTCTAAGTCTTGGGTAATAAAATCATGTCATACATGATTTTTAGTTTGCAGATAGTTATTTTTCTTCTGAACTGGATTTCTAATCCTCAAAGAAGTAATGAAGATCTTGAAACCCTGAATCCTTAGAGGCAGAGTTTAAATTAAAATTTATAAAAAAGAGAGAAACATATGTAAACCTCCACAAATTTTCATACAGTCATACAAAGTTTCAGAGTCTTGCTTATTATCTTTGGCTACATTGGGGCAAAAAATACTGCAAGTCACCACATTCTTAAATTTTATGCTAACTTGTTTTCTGTGAATTACATTTATTTCTGCTGGGCTCTTTTTTCATGCAAACCTAGAAGTTAATTTCCAAAGTTCTCATCATTTGAGAACTTTTTGCTGCTAAAAGATCAAGCAAGACAAAGGAGTCCTTCCAGAGAAATGTGTTTTTGTGCACAATCACAGACTGATTCAGTAGCAGTCTCCTGTATTTAGCAGGAATACTGTCCTAGAAAATATAGGCAGTTACTGTTTTGTTTTTACAACACATATATGACTCATTTTTCCATTTGCATATTTTGCTATTTTCTCAGACTGCAGAAGTTCACATTTTCCAAAGATATCAACTAAGGAACAGAAGGCAATGGAATTTCTCTGTGCACATGTCATGATTATGACTATCGTGACTAAGAAATATATGACTTGGGCTTTGGTCCAAAATGTCTGTCTTCTGTCAAAATCATTAGTGTTATAACAACTCTCACCTTGATGCCATAACAGGCGCTAAAAAAGGAGGGATAAAAGCCTGACTTGTAGGCCTTTCTAGTCCCTGAGGAGCAAGCATCTTTGGCCAGAGGAGATATTTTTTCTTCTTTACAGTTTGTTGCAAAAGAATGGCTGCACTTTAAATGCATGTGATCACTTTAAGACCTACCAGTAAGAGGATGCTGTACTTTAAATGATTGATATGTATACCAATAAATAAAGTGTAAAGCAGATACCAGAGAGCAAGCAGTAATAATTAAACATCCATAAGGTTTTCAAACATGAGGCAGAATCATTTATAAGTTTGTTAGCTTTCAAATGAGTTATATCACAGTACTAAAGGAAGAGAAGTGCAATCATCTTCTGCAATGCATGGAGAGATTTATTGTCAGCTAAATTGGCTTATTAAATGTAGTAGGATAAATGGACCTTTCTATAGTGCAGTCAGAATCACTAATTCCTGCTGTGACTGTACAAGAAGTGGTAGCAGAAAAAGAAAACAAAACAGCAGAACTAGATAGATCAGACTTTAAAATTAACTACCCTAGCTCTTGAATGTCAGCAAGAGATGCTATAAGCAAATACTAAATGTCCTGGAATTGTATCTCTAGTTTGTTCAGCAGGTCAGAAAGAGAAAGATGGATGGGGTGATTACTAAAAGAAACCAAGTTTATATTCTGGACTCCACTAGAAATGGTCTATGCTCACTGAGATGTTCTGCAGAGGAGGTTTTCTCAGCAATACTGAATGTAGGGTCATTTTAATGTTGTTTTAATGCTTTTAGTATAAAACTGGATGATGTTTTGCACAGATTTCTTTATAACTATATCAAGCAGCACTGCACATACGAGATTATTCACACTACATATTTGTTATGGACTACCACAAGAAGGAAAGAGATACTGATTAGGAGACCTTTGCAATAATATATTTTGCATAAGTTAATAAAAAAGTTGGAGAAACAGAACAAGTCTAATCTTACAGATTTATAGATTCTTGTCCTGATGAAATCCTCTTGGTCATTACTAGAGGTTAACACTGCACACTTCACTACTACTACCATCCACAGGCTGCTCTCAAGGCTATCAAATAAAAATGCTAATTGTCCTCTTTTGAAACTTTCCTGGGGTTTGGGGGTTTTTTTAAGGTAGAGGCTAAAACATGTAATTGACACTGGCTGATCATTTCAGTGATATTCAGGATCAGCTTAACTCATCTTCCACTGCAGTCAGGGGTAAATGATTATTAATTGTGATTGGGAGAGGGTTCAAGACTCCTCATTCTCTCTCTCAGTTTATGCTACCCATGCAGTGTCCCTAAGGTGGTGCAAATTCCTGGTTCCCTTCTCCTGTCTGGCTTGGCATTAAAAGCTTTTTAATTGGAACAGAATTACAGTATCCTCAACTGAAACTTCACAGATGAAGGAAGGCTATAGATGCAATTTAAAGCATCATTCATAATGAGGTGCATCACCCCAAAAAGTACCTGTGCTGAGGTTGAATTCCATGCATTATAGAACATTGTGAAAAGGAGGAATTTCACAATATGAAAGGATGAGACAGATTAATGCCCTAGGACCTCCAGTCCCTGCTCTCTTTGATTTACTTTACAGTATCACAAAGCCAATGAGAATACCCTATTAGCAAAAATATATAGTATTGGATTCCTATCCTGGGCAAGCTGCTTTCTGAATTACAGGCATTGTCTGCATTTAGTGCAGGTAATCCACCTAAATATAAGGGAAGGCTTTTTCACACAAGTCAGGGTGTTCATACAAGTCAGGATGTTCACCCAGGGTTAAATGTAACTCCATTAAAAACCTGCTGCTCACTGATAATGAGACTGTTTGCAAGAGAAAAGAAAACCAGCTTTAACTTTATGACTTTCACCAAATGAGAATTTCCTTTCTCTTCCCAAGTAAAAGCAAATTTTACTATAGGCAGATAATACTTAGGTCTGTGCTTCTAAATAAAGCCATTCTATTGTTCCTACTATTTAGCTTTTCTGTTCCATTTGGTTCCTACCATTTTTTTTACAAATTCTTTAGAAATTGTGTGTTATTTATTGTGAGCAAGCCATAGAATGATTCACCAACTCAGACCTTCCATATATCTTTAAGTAATTATCTAAATATAAGAAACTTAATTACTGCCACTGAAGCCAAACCTCTTGTCATTAAAAACTGATGTCTAATAAGTTTCTTATTTATATGTTAGTAGTGGTCCAAACCCTCTGACTGATAATGAAATACATCTAACAGCAAAATTTATACAGGGACCCTGCAATTCAGAAGTGGCAGCTATAAATACAGTAAGACATTGACACTCTGCATTTTTAAAACACTGCTATGTTTCAAAAGTAGGTTCACAACAATTCCAAGCCAAACTCACCTGAAAGCCTGGAAATGCACAATAATGTTCAAAGATTCTGAGCCTGTTAAATGACCAGTGAATCTCCACATCTTGATATATCAGGTAAAAAAATGCTTGTTCTCTGAAGCCGTAACACTTGGGGTAAGAGTATTTAATTGACCTTACAATGCTCATGCCATGTGGAGAACATAATTACAAGTCAGACCAAAACAGTGAATAAACATCACTGTAGAGCTCATTTCTAGAAAGCCACTGGTGAGGAAATCCAGGAAAGAAAAATACTATGCATGATAACAGAAAAAAACTGCTCTAGTAATAAACTAATTTAAGGGGGGAAAATCACTTTCCCCATTATTATTACACAAGACACCCCTCCCTCTTCTCTGTACTCCTTCCTTAATTCCTATATGTACTGCTGGAAAAATTCTAAAGGAATGTTTGCTTCTCCTCACATATAGAGGGATGAGGCACCAGTGGGTGAGGAATTTTTGTATAAATAAGAGGAATATAGAATATTCTCTCTGCTATCCACAGAAATGGCAACCAGTTTAAAGGGATAGAAATTTACTTTAGCACGTGGTTCACAGGAATTACACTGGAGAGCAAGTGCAGTTCACAGAATTCAACATTCACAGTCATCCAATCAAAAAACAAGTAAACATACTTAGTTTTATTTATGTTTTACTGTTATAATTTGATATATTGTGGTACCTCAAGACAATATTTAAAGTCCTTTTAAAGATTCATTCTGTACAAACTGACTTGCAACCTCCCCTGGTTCTCAAAAGCAAAAAGTTAAAAATTAAGTTCCTGGTTCTTCTGCCATCCCTTCAACCTTCTTCTTTCATTTTTAAGCCTGTCTGTGCTAGTGCAGAACTTCAGTTATTTGTTGAGACAAAACCTTCAGCAAAGGATTCATCAACAGTGATATAGAAGTAACTTCCCAAATACACACTTAGCAGTAAGATTTTTGGGAGGTACATGAAAAGCTTGACAAACCCACCAACTTTGGCATTTCAAGATGCAAACACACCTAATGATAACCAGAATGGAAAGTTCCAGATGAACAGGATTTTTTATTTCACTGAGACAATTTCCATAGATATTGGCAATTGTCCAGTTCTTTTGTGGCAAAATCACTTATGAATCTGTAACTGATTCCCACTTAAACGTGAAGCATATCAGAAATTTTCAAGTGTTTCTAAAGGAAAATACCACTCACCTTTGGCTATTTCTTTTGATGCATCCAGAGGTGTCCTAACCAGTAATTCTTGTTTCAGGTCAAACTGCTAATAATTCAGTGGGTGAGATATCTGTACAGGTGGATGTCTCTACCCATCCTGGAACTGGTGAGCATAAAGTCACTGTGAAAGGTAAGTTGCAAACAACCAACTTCAGAAAGAAAGTAACAACAAAGACCAAACCTCCAAGCACTACATCCTAAGTCAGACATACCAATACTAAAATAAAAAATGATAATAGTACTTGAGAAGCCATGAGTACACTTCAGGTGATTAGGAGTGCACTTTTTCCTTGCTCAACATCAGCAGAAGTTCAGATTATGCAGGCAAGTACTGTCTATGCTTCTCTGTGTAGATAATTTAAAGTTAGTATACTAAGTTAGAGAGCTATATATTAAAATGTGTCAAATTATACTTCTCAATTGCTTGTACATAATTCAACTTCTAAAAAACTACAGCAAAGCTGAGTGGTGAAAGACTGCACCAAGTCTTAAGAAGCTGCATTTTTAACAAAATACTTTTGTTCTGCACAACCTGAATTTCAGAAACACAGGATCGTTCAAATGAGTATAAGCTGGTTTTTTTAATTAGAGTGAAGTTAGCAGGCAAAAAGAAGCTGTAAATGTAAAAGATTTGTAAAATTCATGCTTATGTTTGATACTTTTGAACCTAAAAGTAGTCAGACATCTTTACTTGGCAGGGGAGGGGCAAAGCATCCTCCTAGGCTTATCAGGTATTGATATCCCATAGGAAAGCTCTCAGGTCACCTTTCACTGGCTATACCAAGTCATACAGGCTAATTAATTGGAACTCTTCCAATGGAATTTTATTTAACTTCATTTCTTTTATTTCTTTATAGTTGTAGCAATTAATAACCTAATCTGGCAAACAACAGCTATGTTCCGGCCATTCGTGGAAGTTTGCATACTGGGTCCTAAATTAAGTGACAAGAAAAGAAAACATGGAACCAAGACAAAGAGCAACACCTGGTCACCAAAGTACAATGAAACTTTCCAATTGTAAGTCTTTTATGTCTAGGAGTCGCATATTTTTTGAAAATTTCCCTAAAATAATTTTGCCTTTAAACCATTAATAACAAAAAAGCCATCCTAACATAGATATACAGACACCATTGCAAAATTATTTACTAATCTGTATCTTTGTTGTATGTGAAAAGGAATGGCAGTTACCAAACTTCCAGTCCTACAAAACCTGGTTAAAATGTACAATTAATTTCCCTACAGAGGAATAACCATGTCTATCCCTAGGAATCAATTGGCCTAGGTATTTGTTTGGATGGAAGCATTAATTATTGTTTCTAGATATCTGGCCTTCATGCCTGTAGAGATATCTAAGTGTGTATCGGGTTGTGCATGTGTAAATAGTATTGTTTATCTAATGCTCTTACCATTTAATCCCTAAATCAGTAAGAAACTTCCACCTAACCTGGAGTTTTAAATTTAGTACTTCTCTGCCATTTCCTGAGACCATTTTATTTTCCTCCCCTTACTCTCCAGCCCTGACTAAAAATGAGTTTGCTGTCTGTGCCTCACCGCAAAGCTCCTTTTGATGACTACTGCCAGGGATTTCCTGTATATTTTGAAGCTGATTTAAAGTCATGGTGCTGACAGCTAGGGAACCAGCTCAACATTTTTTGTACTTTCCAGGGAAAGGTAACTGCCTGTTCCAGCTATTGAGGGAATTCTGTTTCTGTTCAGGCTGCTGAGAACAGAGGCTCCATTTCCAATCCACCTGAAGAGTTACCTATGTAGAAAGTTTGAAATGAGATATCCTGTTATAACAAAATGGAACCATAAAACTTAAACTACCACTGTCACTTTAATTTGTCCAAGAGTTCTAGAGTGAATTAATTCCTTGGGGGAATTAAAGTGAACTCCTTGTTCTAAATTCATATTGTTAATCCACACAGCCTGCTGAGTAACGAAGATAAGGCAGGAGCCTACGAGCTGCACCTGTCAGTGAAGGATTACTGCTTTGCGCGCGAGGATCGCATCATCGGCATGACCGTCATCCAGCTGCAGGCCATTGCCGACAGGGGCGGCGCCGCCGCCTGGTACCCCCTGCTCAGGAGCATCTCTGTGGATGAGACTGGGCTAACAATCCTTAGAATACTTTCTCAGAGGAACAATGATGAAGTCGCTAAAGAATTTGTAAGACTTAAAACAGAAACAAGATCTGCTGAAGAAACGGCCTAACATACCCAAGTAATGCAAGATTGTCACCGCCAAGAACATAAATACAACGCTGTTGTCTGACTACTGCATGCATGTGCAAATCTGTGGGAATGTTTAACTATGTTTTCAGTGTTTGCCAGTACTTATGTACTATATTTGCAAGGTATGTCAAGGAGCTGTATATCTTTTATACATATTTTGGTCTTTGGTAAAGTAATTGTTCCAATGAAGTGCCAAAACTAAGATTAAGAGTAAATGTTCCGTCATCTCTTTTTAATGTTGATTTCACCTCATCACAATTTCATTATTTTTTAACATTTATTAATAAGTAAGTAGCTTTTTTAATTGATAATAGGTTATCGCTGTTAAACTGTGTCGCTTATTCTAAATTAAGTTACATCACTTACTCTTCTTTTAAAAATGAGGTGTACCTAGTTTTCTTCAAACTCTCATGTTATGCAAGCCTCATTTTAGATGTCTTACTGATGACTTTTTCTATCATTACTACAGATGCAGTTACTTATAGAAAGTGTTTGTAATTTTATAATTACCAATATAAAGTAATGATTTTTGCATAAAAACTGAAAAAGGATGGAAATATTTTATGCTGATCTCTTTTTCCAACCTTTCATAAATATCACTGTGAAGAAATGCTGTTAAAGCAGGTTCTCAAGAAGCTGTGCTTATCAGAGTTTGTTACTGATGTTTGATATCTTGAGATAACTTTGTTCTTCAAAACTGCCACGGTAATATCATATTTGTATTAAAAGAGTAAGTCAGTATCTGTAGAAACAGGTTGCTGTACAGTACAGTACATGTGCTTTTAAAAAGTGATTTTTTAAATGATATGGTACTGTACAAGGGGTAGTAGTTTGGAATATGTAATGCTGGTTTGTGGTTTGTTTCTAGAAATTGTTTATGAGAAGAAAAGATGCTGTTAGCATTTTCACTCAGAGTTATTAACGTTGCTTTACATACTTAGCTGTAACATCAGTTAAGTGCTTTATTTCTTTAATTTTTTTTAGAAAAGTTCAACAGTTTGTACTTATGCAACATTACTATGTATTGCACTAAAGCAAACTCTGTGTCCTGTAAATATATTTAGTGAGGAATTGTAAAATAAAGTATGCAGAAACTGCTTTCTAGTTTTGTCATTTGATATTATTTATGTAACTATTGGTTTTATGTGCATGTGAAGCCCATGGAGTGGGCTTACTATATAGCTTTATAATATATTAAAGTATGATTTGCACTGTCTGGAATCTGGCTGTTTTATAAGTGGTCAGTGTCCTAATCAATATCATTAATTAGGTAGGTGTATATATATATATATATAAACACATATGAAAAAATGTTGTGTAATGCTACACATTTGTCGTTGGTTTTGGTCACAAGTGTTTCTCATTATGCAGGTTAAAGTTTTCAGCTGTGCTTAGGGAAAAAGTAACTAAGGGAAGGGAGGACACATAGTTTGTATGCTGATGTCAACCTTCTAAAAACTAACACATGACTCCATGCACGTAAACCAGATTATTTCCAGGAGATATTTGTTAGATGTTTAGATGAGATTTTAAGGCAAACACCTTACCTTATTGTAAGGTAAACACCAACATCCTCAAACTTCTTCCTTGAATACTAAAGATGATATTTTCCATAAGTATATTTAGACATTTAGAGAAGTTATGCACAGTCTTTAGAGAGTTAAGAACACACCCCTGAGATCATAGATTCCAAATTGTATTTCTGCCAGGTACAGCCCAAAATGTCAATAGTAGGCCCAGACTCTGTTTACAGTTAACAAGATTTGATGTAAGAAAACATCAGCAGACTCAATTTCAAATACAAAATGAGATAATCAAGAGATGAGGTGGTTCCTTGTACAGAACACTGTTGTGGACAAAATGCAAGAAGAATTCCAGAATATATCATTTGTGTCTTTGTGAATTAAACCAGAAAGGCTGGAGTAAACAGCTTCTGGTTTTTTTACCTGGAGCACTTTCATCATGTTTTTCTGTGGTTGTTTATTCTACTGTAAAATGGCACACATTTTAGTGCATAATGTAATCACCACCCACTTAACTGTTTATCCCCGAGACTGGGGATAGAGGAATAACAATGAAATCAGTCAAGGCAGTCAATTACTGCTCGAAGTGGTCTCTCTCAGCTGCCCACAGCAGAAGCAATCAGGCAAGCCAGTAAAACCACCCCTTATAATCCACAGCTTTACACAGTACACTTCAGTGTTTTGCTGTTTTTAACAGAGAAATATTTATAGATCAAAAGTTGTCACATGGAAGATAAGAGGAAAATGCATTAACTCTACAGCACAGGGCTGCTTTAAACCTTGTTATGAATCAAAATACAAGTAGTAGCACAAGCAGCTGGACCTCACACATTTCATGTAGTCCAAGTGATTGACATGGAAGAGTTTTCAGTGCTGTTTTAAAAGCCATTGTAATCTCTTTTAGGGAAGTAAATATCCCATTTAAAAAAAAATCAACTTGTGAGAATTTTCTTAATTCAGCTGAGCTAATCTAAGCAAACTGATAGCTGTTCCTGCAGCTTCACCTCTCAGCAACAACTGATGCAACCAAAATTCTAAAAGGAATTCCATTTGTATTGGTTAGTTAAGATAGCAAATACACACACATGCTCTTAGGGAAATAAAGGAGAAAAAAATACGGCGGCAAACAGCAAGATTAATTTGAGAACAAATTTTCCATTCTCCAAGGAGGAGTCGCTACATAGAAACCATTTGATGTGCACCTGAACATTCAGAGAAGTCTGTCATATGACAGCTCTTCAAGTCAACCTGTACACTCAGAACTGACAGTTTTACATACAACTGTTCAGTAAAGACTGAGAAAGATTTTTACCCTTTTAATTTTGTTTGCAAGGATGAAAATGTGAAAGCCAAATATAGAAACTGAATTAAATTCTTCTCAAAGCACTTTTTAGCTAATATCTGACAAAATAAAGAAAGTTGTAATGTATGAATTAAAGACACATAATAAATTAAAACTAGCAGGCATTCCAAATCTCAAACGTCTTACTTAAAATATTTTTTTTCATAATGCCACATTGAGATAACACCTGAACTAAGTGCTGGACACAGAGCTGGGACTGGCCTTTCCTTTGCATATGGACACTGAACCCAGGAAATTGCTAAAATACCAAAGGAAACATCTGTGAGATGGAACTGGATGTGCATAGTTCTTCATACCTTTTATGTCCTCTGGAGACTTAAACTTGCATCAAAATAATAAATTAATGGGTGTTGGGCCATTAGCCTGAAGCTCAACCAGTCCCAGCAACAAAATAGGAAACATTTTTTCAAATAGTTTTGTCTGTACCATGGCAGAATCAAGAGACTTTTCATAAAGAATTCCTGGCATGTGCAAATGCCACCATTTGGCTTAGGTAGACGTGATTCTCGTGATTTGAGAAGCTTACAGAAAAAAATAATAGACCAGTAATTTCCATTGTTTTTCCTCCATTTGTTTTACTAGCTTTCATTGATATTCTCATGCTAGTGACTGTAGAAATCAAATTTGTAGACAAATGCTGAAAACAGAATAATAATTTACCATTACTGTATTAGTCTTAATTAAATACACATTTCTCACAAATCCCTTGAAATCTAAAGACCTGAACAAATATGGGGAGAACACTAAGTTATTGTATTAAATTAAATTCAGCTAGCAGACATAAAATCAACATAAATTAATTCAATATTATTTGTAAAATACAGTTAGGCAAGTGTTGGAAAGCATTCAGTTGTTTACACATGCTTATTTTGATGGTATTCTCATATCACTTTGCATTTTGGCACCAGATTTATGTGATTGACTTGTACTATGAAAAATTCATAGAAACAAATCTTCAGGAGACAAATTCTATTTTTTTTTAGAAATTATAATCAAGACCTGATACAAAAACTAGACTGAGATTAATAAGCAGAACTGGCATATTCTAAAAACGTGTCACTATAAGTATTGGCTGAGAGAAAGAAAAATAACAGTTTATATCTGGAAAATATCTGTTTCTCTTGGGTGTCTTATGATGAATGAATGCACACACACACACTACAGAGTATAAATGCATTTCTAAATGATGAATCTATAATATCTAAACTGAAGATAAACCCAACAGGCAACCAATTGAACAAAAGTATCTTTTCAAACAGTCTGGAGCTGACAGCCTACCTAAACAAACTTCCTAAATGATTCACCTATGATCATTTCATTGTAAGAATTCAGTTTCATATTTCAAAGACTCCAGCAATTACAGCTGAAAGCCTTCACTATCAATTTCGCAAAATAAATTATTCACTGCAGAATATGAAATAACAAGTGGGCATACTGTACACTTTGTAGTGAAAGCCATTAAAACATCATGGATGAATTTTCAACTAAATAAATACAAGATAATCAGAGAAGTTCATCCAAGTCTGCTCTTTAATATTTTTCTGTTATTTCTACACACTACAGTCCGAGGCTCCAACTGCATTGCCTTGGGGTTTCACGTAAGTTAACACCCATTTCTCTTGGGGTTTTTTGAGCAGCAGTAGGAGCTCCAGGCAAAGAGGACAAACCAGGGAGCAGCTCAGGCCACAGAACAGCTTCCTGAGCTGTTCCCAGCTCTGCTCTGTAAACTGGACACACACTGTTGTTTGACCAAACACACAAAGGAAAAAACAAACCTGCACTGGGGCAAGCACAAGTGGATTTGTAACAGACCAGAGTCAGGCAAAAATCAGAGATCTCCATTTTCACTAGCACAAGATACACAAGAGCTGCTAAGAATTACTGAGGCAGCTCTAACTCGTATTCCATTCAGGTCTAAGAGGGCCCACACATTTTGTTCAATCATGTTTACCCATTTGAGCAAGAGGATTTTTCTTGCCAGTGACAGCACTGACTGCAATGTGAGTTAAGCCTCCAGGCCTGAGGTCATGACAGTGAGAAAACAAATGTCAATTACTGACTAGCAAAAACAAAAACTGAAAAGGAATTGTGAAAATATGCAGTGTACAGTAGAACACTAATGGAAAACTACAGCAGAGTGAATCCATTCCCCTCTAGATAACAGCCCCTATATGATGCCTGCTAGATGGACTTTAACTTACATCATGTGGCAGGGCTTTGTCCATAGAAACTACTCTGTGTTTCTAGGCATTACACAGCAGCCAGACATAAAAAGCAAATTGCATACCCAGAATAGCTGGACTGTATGGGAATATACTCAGAGGAAAAGTTAGAGAGGGAAAAAAAAAGAGGAATGGATGTGGAAAAGGGCTGACAGGCAGTGTGAATTCAGACTGCATTCCTTAACTCCTGGCAGAACCAGAAAAGGCTGTGATACCAATATGACACAGAAAAGCAGATTTGTCTGTATTTTTTGTCATGTTGTAGTCTAGCTCAAGAGTTACTTCTGTTGATTTTGATTTCAGTAGAGTTACAAGACAGAATTTGATCTCTGAGAGGGTCTCCTCCTTCTTTTTGTACTAAGTGGAGTCTGAATAAATGTGCTCTGCATGTCACTACCCTCTGTTACAAAAAGATAAATGTATTCCCAGCCCAGAAGCCACCATAAAAAAGTTTAAGCTACAGAGCCTGCAGATATTATTTCCCTGAATAATAAATATCCAAGACACAACAACATCAATGAGGTGGAATATTCTCTTGGGCAGCTTGAGAAACAACAGCAATTTGGATCTAATGATGCATCAATGTATCAACATGTGAATTTGTACCCAGGAGACAATAATGAATCAATATGCCCTTAAAACACTATCTGCTTTTCCTGTGTAATTTGCAGAGGAACTCCTGTGTCAGACTGAGCTTCCTCAGCACAGTGTCCACTCTGAAATTAGGTCAAGCCCTTCCTTCTCCCCAGCTCAGCAGTAGAGACAAAGCATTGCAGTAACTACTGAAGTGAGCTGGAGTCAGTAGCAGCAGTGAACTTAACTCCTACCAAATATGCTCTGTGATGTTCAACAGTCCATATAATCACAGCACACCTTCCCTTTACTGTAGAGAATTTCATTTCTGATCAGGGAGAAATTTCACAGCAGAAAGAAATAGAAACAAAGAATGCTGTTTACACTTAGCAATAACTTACTACACTTATTAGATGGAAACAATGAAGAGTGTGACTCAGTTAATATCCTTCTCTGTCAGAAGGAAATAAAACTTATACACAAAATTTTTTGCATTAATTGAATCTCTTTAAAAGGAATAGAAATAATAAATACATAGAAAAACACTCATAAACAGCTTGCAATTTTGGCAAATGTTATTTAGACTGGCTGGCTAAATAATCTGTGAGAAGGGGTTAAATCCCTGTCAAATGCTCCAAGTGAGCTATTGAGGCGAGTGCCAGCTAAGAGAGTCCTGTCTGGATGAGTGCATTGCCTAGAATCAGCTTATTGAAACACAGACCAGGTTTAAAATCCAGCATGTCAGATATTGCTAATGGAAACAAACACAGTTAACTGGAATATTTAGAGAATAGCATTTGCTTTTGTGCAGAGAGCAAAGCGAATACAGAGGAGAAAACAATTTGCCAGACAGAGGAGGAAAGTCTGGAACAGTATCATTACTTACAGCAGCAGCTTGTATCTGGATGACAGTGTTAAATAAAATATTGCTGAAAAAGAGATACCTAAAAACCAAGACAAGAGACATTGCAGTAAAAGAGAAGGGCAGAGTTGAAAGAAAAGGGCCCAGGTAACAAAGACTGCGCTATTCTAAATCAGACCTGCCACCTAGAGAGTCCTTTGAGTCCTTTACACTGTGAATTATTTAAACAGACTGATAGAGGATAATTAGCACACATCTATATACCAAGGTGACTGTGACTAACAATACAAAAGAAACAAAGGAAAAAAAAAAACTCTTCAGACCATCCTGGAAAGTAGTTATAGCAGGAGGAATAAAGTTCTAGATTCATTTTGAAATTCCATTATAAGAACACTTTCAGTATATCTTTAGCCAATAAATAGTAGACAAGCAGTGCAAGAGACCTCCCATTTTCTGCCCACACCCCAAGCTCATAAAAGGTTTGCTATCAGAACACTTTTGTAGAAATTAAAAATGGCTTCTGAGCTCATCAGCAACAAACACAGCACAGCAAATTTTACTACATAAAACTACAGTCACACCATAATACCAGAGGAAAAAAAAAAATCCTGAATTACAGGGACATACACAGCCCCCCTAAAACCATTCATATGAGCTGACTCTGTCCAGTCAGAGGTAAAAGCAAAGAGTGAGTGAAGAGACTGCAGGGGCAGCTGGTCACAGCTCTCATGATGTTTTGAGCTTATGTGATTTACCCACAATCATGTTCTTCTGAGACAAGCAATGTCCCATCATTCACACACAAACAAATACTGAGGGAGTAAGATTCATTTTTTTGTTTAAATTATAAAGGGCAAGCAACAGCATCAGAATTAAATTCAGGCAGCCTTAGATTCCAAATTTATGTTCTGCATTGCGCCTTGTTTTTCACCCAAGGCACAACATGGGGGATTGTCACTATCTCTATCTACAATTATGGGTGTTTACTGGCTGATATGAATTAATTACTTTACTGACCAAGTAGGAAGACTTCAATCAACTTTTCAAGCAAACCTCCCCTCTGATAATTGTTGATAATAAGTACAAAAAAAACATGAATAAGCCAATTTCTTGAAGTTCCTAGAGCAACCTACCAGTATGAAAAGTAAATCCATTTTCACTGTGAAGGTATCAATATTCAAAGGCAAATAAATCATTAATTTACAATTTTAAGTTCATCACGGATGAATTAATATTTCATAGTGTTCCTTTACCTATATACCCAATATATATAGCCAAACAAATCAAGAACCCACAACCTTTTGGAAATCTAAAGTTCTTCAACTGACCACAAATATATCATGCAACTAACAGACAGCTTAAATCAAATTTCTGTTAGTCCTTTCTGTGGAACATAAGCAACAAGTAAAAGCAATAAATATAATTCCTGGGCTTCTCATTACAATGAGAACAAAAGCATGAGACACTTGGGAGCATTGCTGGCGCAGTCCACTCTGAAGTGGACCTCAAATGTACAGCTCAGCCTGGGGACTCACAGGCAGCCCCTAATGGGGAAAAAACCCTCAGAGAAACCACACAACTGAACAGGCAAATTAATTAGAAATGTGAAGTCTGAAGCTCTTTGTCTCAGTCCAAAACCTTCCACAATTACACTTTTATCCAGCACCACTCTGCTAAGCTGTGATGCCATACACCCACAGACAATCATCATCAATAAAATTTGCTTTGCTATCAACTGGCAAAGCTGCCAGGATTGATAAGCAATAGCAGGAACCAGGCCTTGGTATTGTTTAAAGCTCTGTAGATTAATTGTCCTTTTTACTGATTTTCCTGTTGATTCAGTCCATATATGTTCAGTCCATCTCTTTCTTTTCACTATTAATCAGAAAGGCATTAGCGGCACTTCTGAGATTTCACCATTAAAAGCAGGCATTCTTTATGTTTTCTGAAAGACGAATTTTTTATTCAATGTGAAAATACATCACATCATCTGTAAATATTTCAATTTTTCTCACACAGTGTGGAGAGAAACAACCATTTTTTGAAAGATGTAACTTAATTTTATACCCATTCTCAGCTGAAAATGCAAGAGCTACCACCGGAACTAAAAGATGCTGCATGCACCATCACCATCAATAATTCCTGCAAGACAATTAGCAATGTTTTGACCTAAACTGTGAATAACAAGATTACAAGTGCACAGCTTCACTATGACATTACAAAATAACTTACATTTAATAAATTTTAATGTATTTTTAAAAGTCAATCTATGCAGATGCCACAATGTTTTTTAAGCTTTTGAGGTACACTTTCAAAATTGTAGAGCTCTGCAATGATTCTTTGGCTGTTTTAGAGGCACCTAGCTGAAAGGACACTTTGCAAAAATGAAATCTCATGATGCTGTAGGAACCAGGAGTTGTTCCCCAGATACAAAATAGTTCACAAATAAATTACAGAATCATTCAAAAATACCTATGAGATTTTAGATAATTTTCCATTACTTTATTTCACCAAATCCTAATACTTCTATGTTTGTCATCATTAGGTATCAAAAAGAAAAAATTCAATTACCCCAAAAGGCTGAATACTCTCCAATATTCTTGGAACTATTTAAATTGATTAAGCTAGAGGTGCAAATTGGCATCCAAATTTAAAATTAAAAGCTGCCAAGATTTTAATTTAGATTTAACATGCTGTCTGATCTGTGATTATACCGAATTTTAAATTAAGTTGCAAAGAGCTGTGTATAATATTTTCCTCCAGAAAACAAAAAACAAAAAACAAAACAAAAAACCAAGGAAGAAAGGATTATGTGCTTATGTTTGTGGTTTAGTGTGGCTTTTGATTTGGGGCTTCTGGGGATGGGGGGATTATTTATTTTAGCATATAACGTATAGAACAACAAATGGCATATCTGGTACAGATATTCTTTGCATGGGTCAGCTATGATTTGTGGAAATGCAATCAGAAGTGGATATTTTTATTGAAAAGGGATTCCCAAAGTAGATAGGGCACAGCAGAAGGAGGGGACACAGAAGCAGTGACTGGTGCCTCAGCTCACCCAGCACACGCCAGGAGCAGGGGCAGGGACAGGGACAGGGGCAGGGCTCTGACTGCCACCCCCCCTGCAGGTCCACAATTATCCGATCAGCTCTGCTGGGTCATTCTTACTGAGCAGCCCTCAAACAGAGGGGGCTTCTCTTCACTGTGGCCACCAATGCAGACTAGAACTATGCTGCTGCTAAAATTATTTGGGAATGTGAAACACAGAGAACTCAGGGCCACTTGGAAATATCACTGAGCATTTTCACAAGCCCATACACACAATAATAAGGATTTGATAAATCTGTGTCAGTGTTCAAACTGGAAAAATAGAGCCTGTAAGTCTTATTAGTCTGAACTCCCCCCAAAGCAATTTTGTGTTTCTTAATGTAAGAGAACCAACTGGAAACCAGTCTCCCCTACAACTCTAAAAGCCCCTAAGTCCAACCAAGACAATTTTTATTGTTAATCTTGAATTTTTCCAGTAATTAAATTCTAATGAAATATTAAACATTATATGGTAAAGATGTTCTATGAGTTTTAGATAGTGGGAGAAAAGTCTGCTGGACACTGAGGACTCAAGGCAATTCTTTTCATTAAAAATATATAATTTTTAGTTATTACCCAGGAGGTGCTCTTACGTTATGAATTAAACTTCACAGAAAATTACTTAGATTAAAAATAAGATTTCTTCAATCATTGCTGAAGTAATGAATTCCCATTGGATGATCCTAGGATAGCAGAATAAATATGTATGAAAAAGAAGCAAAGGCTGCACTCTGCCAAGGTTATTCTGTCAGCTGGCAAGAGTTACGCAGCACAAAAAAACCTTTTCAAAAAATGAGGTGCATTTGACCTCTAGCTATAGCTATTGAAGTAGTAAACTTCTACACTTGAAAAACTGACATAAGTACCATTTAAGTAGTTTGGCTTTTTTCACAAAATATATCTGAAACAGAACTTGTCTTTACACAAAGTGGATTAAGTCTGTTTGAAGAAGGCTGGATGTGTCATGTGGTGTCTGGGTAGAGTTATTTTAGATTAAAAACTTGGAGAAGAAATAAACAAATTTCAAGTAGTGGCCAATCCAAGGACTTGAGAAAGAAAAAAGACCACAGAAAAAAGTTCAGTTTGAAGCTTGTCAGCAAAGTTATATACAAAACACATTCATTAAAGATTATGATTAACATAGGACTACACAGGATTATTTCCAACTGTATTTAATTATTTAGTATAAAACTAGCTTTAAAGTCTTGACTAGCCCTCAATTTCTTCTCTAAATAATAACTCAGAATAATTACTCAGGGATACTCTTCTACTGTTCCAAAATATGCTCAAGAATAACCCTGAAGGAACTCTGAATCTGCCTGAAAAGGAGCATTTCTGACAAAAAAAAAAAAAAATTAAAAAAGCTCAGTTTTGAATGTGTTTATATTACTCTCACTCCTTCAAAAAATCACTAATTATGAAGAGTCAGAAACACACTGAGATGGCTCCTACCAGACACACAAATCATAAATCTGACAAATCTCATGTGATTGTTGTGAGGGTGACAAGTGCCAGGCTCCACTCCTGGATGAAGCCTCTCCTGCACTCCCAGCTGCTCGAGCACTTTGGCCAACACAGGGGAGCCCCAAGAGCTGAGCCTGCAGCACTGCTACAGATAACCCCAGAGCAATTAATAGGGGGGAAATGGATACATTCCTGAACATCTATTGGACTTGAAAAATCAAAATCACCATCATCTGAACACAGAAAAAATACATTCTGAAAACCAAAGAGAAATTCATACAATTTTCTAGGAAACAAAGAGAAAAAAACAACAAAATCATCAGAAACACATGAAAAAGTTAAAAGGAAAAAACCCAAGCACTGTCATTGCCTTGACTGACATTTAATAATTCTGATTGTTTTAATATATTTTAAAATAAGTGACTTGTTCATATATTGATATTTGCTAAGTTTGCTACTTGAGTCTAACAATACCAACTCAAAAGGGGAAAAAAAAAAACAATTATCAGCCCATAATTTTCAAATGGGCAATTCTTCTTCAAATTAGATATCAAATAACACAGGCTCTAAATATAGAGTGATTTTTTTCTTCCATAAACATTATGTTTAATTAATATTACTATAGAAAACCATTTTCTAATTTCCCTGACCCTCTCTAAATAAGCAGCAGCACAAACACTTTCTTCCTAATTGTTTAGAGAATACCTAATCCACACATCAACCACTATAGCCTCCAGCCACGAGGTCCTCCCTTTTGTTGGATTTTAGCTTTGTAAAAAAAACCAGTTTATCATTTCTTCTTCTCAGCTAAGCTGCCATTAAGTCACGCATCACTTTCCTTTAATCACAAAAACACAGCATTCCCATGTTCTCACAAGGGTTTTAAATTCTGGCTCAGCTGTGCTACAGCACTTTACATGGCCTTAAAAACTATAAATGAGGCAATACAGGCTGTCAGTCTCACAAGTAATTGCACATGCCATCCTGCTAACAGCTGGAATCAAGAGTTCAGCAGAGCTACCCAAGGCCCTGCCTACACCAGGAAACACATTCAACAATCATCTCACTACTGCTGACACCATTTCCCCTCCAATGAGCTTGAGATCAATGCCTAGATTCTGCATTTCCAAGTATGAAGCAGGCATATATGAAGTGTTATTTTGCAGGCATGCTCTGAATTCCTGCTTCCCAGAACAGATTTCTCTGAGAAACATTCATACAAAACACAAACAGCAGAATCAGGAGACTCATCCTGGAATTTTTGCAACTGTAACAGGCAAATGTGAAAAGGAAGTGACATTTATAGGTGAAGTTTACAGGCTGCAAACCAAGCTGAAAAAACACCGCCTGAGGAACTTCTTTTTCTGAACACCTGAGAGGTTGCTCTGAAACTGCATGGCAAATCTCTGAGGAGTGCAGAGAAGCTCCTGTGCTCAGATACTCAATGTTCATAGCAATTTCTCAGTGAAGGTTGACTGGATGTCACAATCTCATCTGGTAAGGGAAAACATCATACAGATATAATTTCTCTTTTATACACAAGGCCTAACCTATTGCTAGTGATGCTTAATTGAATCTTTTTCAAAAAGCTTTTTTTTAATTTGTATTTCATTTGTCTGCCTTTAAAGTCTTCACCCCAAAAAAAACCCTTTGCCAAAATAAACATTTTCAAAGGAAAGAAACAAAACATTTAGGAAATTCAGGCAATTTTTTAAAAACCAAAGACACTGATTCGTTCATCAAGTGGAAGACAGAAAGGTGATACTGGAAAGAAAAGACTGTCACCTTTCTTTTCTTCTGTTTACTGACTGGGGGTACAATGAATGGTGTTCAATTAAAACCACAGAATGGAGGATGCCATTCTGGAAGTGCTAAAAGCATTGAGGAGAAGTTCTGCAAAGTCAAATCCTCCATAGTGGAAGCTTTAGAGAGAAGAACAGTTATTTATAGACAAAAATTGATCCAAAAAGGTGGATCAGCATCTGGCAAGGAGTTTGGGGTCATGTAAGAAATCAACTCTTTCATCCAGGCTCCCTAAAACAAAACTACAACCCTGCCATCACAAACTTCTTTCCTGGTTGCTGGACACACTGTCAGACTATTTTTAGACATCCAACACTTATCAAGACCTGATTCTTCCTTATTCTGAACTGTAAGAGGAGTATAAAAAAGGTGTAAGAGAATCATTCAAATTTCTACACCTCTTCTGTACTCTTCTGTGCTGGTATGGATGACTGTTTAGGTCCAAAGCAGCAGGGAATTCTATCCTCTTCACACTGATGTCAAAAGACAAAGGCGACTTTCCAACCTGGGCTTCAGCAGCCACCTGCCAGCAGCACGTCCTGTTCACTGCATTTTGAACAAGTACTCTTACCCTGCACTGTGCAAAGGGAACTTCATCTTTCCACAGACTCAAGGGATGTTGCTTCCTTACTGAACGTGCCACTGACAGAGTTTCACTCCCCATCACCCTGTGAGGCAAATGCCTTCACCAGGGAGCAGCTTCTCAGGCTGAGCCAAGACCAACATGTTCCCAGTCCTGGTTATCAGATGGGGCACTCCAATTACTGCCAGAGGCCAAGGTCACACTCTGCCTACAATAATATTGTTTGAAAGACAATAGAAACCTGAGTTCAAGTAATTAAAGCACCTGAAGATGAAAGGATCTCCTATAGGTTTCAAAGCAGTGATCTTTGTCTAACTGAACCAATTCCAAGACATTTTTCAGCTGCCTGTCCTTGATTGTCACCCTATGTGTGGCTGAAGTTTCCCATTAGAAAACAGAATGAATTTCAGTCCTGAGATTAAAATCCATTCTGAGACTGGGATTTCACCTTACAAATGCTTCACACTGAATGCTGTTGTGGAGTTCTTAGCTGAGAAAAGAAGGGACTGTGTGATTGAGGAGAGAAAGTGTGGATATCTTGTTTTCAATTAGTCACTCAGATCCATTTTGAGTTCATACAATCCAGTCTTACCTTTTCATAACCAGTCCCATACCATTTCAGAACAGCCCTGAAATGTGGCACAAAGCTTCTAGATTCAATCAACCACCAGAAACTGAATGTGCAGTCACTGCCTTAGCTTCCCATCCTCAAGCAGCCACTACTTCAGGAAAATTAGGCCACCCTCCTCTGCAGCACAGTAGAATCACTGTGCAATTATAAACAAGGTAATAATGCAGAGATGATGGAGCTGGACACCATAGAGGAGATTAGCTCTAGTGCTAGTGACACAAGTAATATGCAGAAAATACTGCTGTGTTGCAACACAAAATCCCTGCAAAAAGCAAGCTGTATTCTGGCACACCAATGAAAAAGCACTCACAATCAGTGCTTAGGTTTGGGTTTTTAGGATGATGAACAATAACATAATTTGCTTTCATTACCATTCACTGCTGCGTAATTGCCCTAATTTTCACAGAAAATCTGAGGATGAACAGAAGACATACTCGTATTATCTGACTCAGTTCCCCTTACTTTCTGATACTTTTCTCTCTTCTAAGCCCTAAAAAGCAGCTCCAGTCATTTACTACACAGATAATTTGTCACTGCTCTGACAATAAACAATTCTTATCCTCCACAGACCCGGTTTGCTGTGGTAACATTCATTTGCAGAAGGAAGATTTCTGAACTGCATCAATCTTAAAATCTCCCAAGAAAAGACACCTGCAAATCTTCCAAGGTTTATGATTCTCCTTGATGAAACAGGGCCTCAGGAACACAGCAGGATGAGCCATCCTGCTCCTTTTGAGATGTCTCAATACAATGTTTTCAATCTCAAGGACAAGCAAAACTTATGCAAGAAGTTTTATCATGCATTTTCCAACTCTAAATAAGAGAGTACACACACAGGGGGAAAAAAAAAATCAAACCCAAGAAACCAAGAACTGAATTGTGGTAGACGTAGTTCCAAGACCTGAACCTCTGAGTCAAGGCAAATAAAAGCTGGCTTCAGCTAGATGCAGGAATCTATTACTGAAGATACCATCAACAAATTTGCTTTTCAATTAGATCCCACAGGGCAGTCGAAGATTAGGAGTTTAGGACTGTTTGTGCTTTATATCATTCCATTTATGATGTAACCAATCCTGGCAAATATTTGCCATTAGAAATTATATTAGTTGTTCTAGAAGTTACATTAATAGAACCAGTTCTTAATTAGGCTCACTACAACTTACGAATTTCACTATCATTTGATATTCTTAAAGTTTGCCCACAAAGGTTTTAAGAATCAGGTAATGCCACCTGCTTGGTAGAGACCCAGAATACACAGCATCTTCTTTTTTTTTTCCCTTCTCCTTTCTTCCAATCTAATTTTACGTGATTAATCAGATGCACGATACCCAGCTTTCTACAAACTGCAAAGCAAAGGCATTGCTATCATAAAAATCTACTTCTGCATAATCAGAAAATATTTAGCATGCCATTCATCTTCATTATACAGCTGATAAGCAATTCCCAAGTTGCATGGTTTACTTCTCCTGCATGCTGATTGGCTATTATAAATATAAACATGTGTTGGAGCATCCCAACATGTCGATATAAATAAACAACAGTTGAAATAAAAAAAAGGTGGTATATAACTATTTAAGTACAGAATGTACCCTGGAAGGATATATATGTCAGAAGCAGCAGAAGTTTTCCTGGTTTTTCTAAAATATACCTTTATTTGAACTTCCCCTCACCTATACACAGAGCAGTTCATCTGACTAATGGGCATCCAAAAGATGAAATGTGCAGACAAGCTTCACATATTTCCTGGAAAGATGTGGAAAAACAAATCGCAAAATTCACCATAAACATCTACAGAGAGAGAAGAGGGAACCTCAATATCCTGAAACCTCTTGACCCCAACTCCTCTCCAAAGTCTGTCTCGGGGCGCAGCGGGAGGAATAAATATTTCTGATAAACAGAACTTTACATATTAATGATTATGGAATCTATTCAATTTAATGTTACAACATCTGCTCTAGATACAGCCAACAAAAAGCTGGATATTGAAAACTCAAGAAAAACCAGTGTAGCAGCACAGCAAAGGCAGAGTTAATCATTGCTACACATGTAACTTTGGGCAAACTACCACAAAATTATTTCATTTGCTCATACACCTAAACCGTATAACAAGATAATTTATATAAACAGTAGCACTTCCAAGACTATAATTAAAAAAAAACAATCCAAACTATCACCAAGAAGTAATTGCCTCTATCAGCTTCAGTAAATACTCCTTTATCAGACTGTTAAATGCTTACTACTGATGGCTGCCTGTTCTGGGGCTCTCTAGAATCATAACCAAAAAGACTGCTTAGGTAAAAGGAACAGTGTTGTGTTTAAAAAAAAAAAACACCCCAACTTTTGTTTTCAGTGTATAAAAATTGATGAACTAATATTTTTCTCTCAACTCACAATACTGAATCACAAGATGCTCCTGCTCAAAACTCTTCCCTCACAGCACCTGTGAACATTTATTTCATCTCTCCAGAGACCTGTTACAACCTTCCTAAGCTTTCCTTCCTGAGCTTTATTCTTCTGCAAACTTTGGAATTTCGCCTGAGGAGATAGACAAATTTGGATGCTCTCACTCTTTTCTCAGTGGCTTTGTGCCTGTAAGTATGTGCTCCAGATAGAGGTTATTTTTAACCTCAATTAGTTTGCTGTATTAGCACAAACAAGGCTGTGACATAAGGTTGGATAAGCAGACAAGTGCAGGGAAAATTCATAAACCTGTATTGCTCAAAATAAATGAAGAAAAAAGAAAATATAAGTGGGGGTGGATACACACACACACTTCATCCACTTATCCTGTCATTCTCCGGCAATACCTTTCTTCCTTCCCAGGGTAATTTTTTGATCCAGTCCCTGGCTCAGGGATTAACAAAAGGATCATTAGGCTGCACAAGTACAGGTGAACACAGAGCAGGATTTCCGTGCACTTTGAACATCAGAACAGTTTTTCATCCTTCACTGATACCTCTGCCTCTTAACCAAGGGCTGTATTTATCTGTGTTGTCAAGCCATAATGTATCTATGGCCAATAAGGAAATTAAATTTGCTTGTTAGAACACACATATATTTAGTTGCTTATTTTATGTTGTTTTCTTCCTTAATAGAAGTAGAGCCTGTCAAATTTGCCAGACAGATCATTAGAATGAAATAACATACATGAGATTATTGCAAAATATTTTTTCCTCGTTTCCCTTTCTTCCTACAGCAGCATTTATTCTGACACTGCCCCTCTTAATGATGGCAGGTGTCTGGGGCCATGCAAGTCAGCTTCCTAATGGAAGAGAAACCAGTGACATCAAGTCTGGGTACAATTTAACAGTGTAACTTGTTCTATTTATGCAGGGTCTCAGTTCTATATTTGACAAAGAAATTACCAAATTGCCTCTGGGTGATCTCTTTCTTCAATAACAAGCCCAATAGCGGTGGGCAGTGCTCAAAGAGCAGCTCTGCCTCAAGGATTGAATTTAATCAGAACCCTGGGTAGAGAGCAACTCTCCTGCTGCTCTCACAGTCCCTCTCCAAAAGCCTTGTCACTACAGTGAGCCTTGCATAACCCACGCTCACCGCAGCTCAGCACGTCCTCCCAGCACTGAACATATGCTCGTGGGCTAAGGAAAAATCCTCCTCGAGGACTGCCTGTAACTCCCATCTGTTGACACCTACACACCCCTGCCCTCAGCACTGATAGAGACAGCCCCTACAGCTCAAGTTGGAGTCTTTGTTGTGCTAGACTTGCTGCAAACACAACCCACACATGACAGTCAACCTCTCTAAACATTCACCCAGAGCACAGAAGCACCAGCAGTTACTCACCAACAATTTGCAGAATGAGGACACTTTTACAAGGTTTGCATGGAGTAGCTCTTCAGATGTGTTTTTTTTCAAAGTGGGATTTTATGTTTCTAGATACCCAACACACAACATCCATGCTAAAATTTCTGATTTGTATGAAGTAATAATTTTCCTCATTTATTATGAGCTTGTCTGAAGAGGGGGGATATATTTATAGCCAAGATTACCAGCCAGTAGATGAGCTGAAACCTTGGCAGGCATCCACTGAAGATGACAGTGATCCACTGAGCTATGTTAACAAGGACAGGGCACAGGGGAAAGAAGTGACCACAGAGGCAGAAATACAGTTGAGGAACAAAGCTACTGGACTTTGCTAATCTGATTATACAAACCAGCTCATTATAATGGTCTCTATTAAAAACTTTTAAAAGCATAAAAGCATATTTCTTCATGATATGCCAATTCTAGTCAAATAATTCTAGATGGGTCCAGAAGGATGAATTTCTCTCTCTACAACTTTATGAATTGGATTTCAGAATTAAAAGCAATTCTGTTCAGTATCCTAAAATAATCTGTAGACTAAATTGGTCCCTGAAATGTGATCAGTGAATATATTCATGTTTTTAACTTCCCACATTTATTAAACAATGTTTAACACTGTGCAGTAGTATGGAACCAGTAGACAAAGAGGACAGCACTAGAAGGTGTAACAGCCTGTTAACCTATACAGATTTAAAAACATGAGAGGCAGGGAAAACTATCTTCCCAACATTCCACCAACAATTAGAACTGTGCACTAAAACCAGTAATGCTACACAGAGTCAAGAAAACACCATCTGATTTTCTAAATTCATTCATTTTCATGTTCACTTCCATAAACATGTTATTAATTTATAACTTATTAACTTGAATGTTATACGAGTCTCCAGTTACCAGTGATCTTGTGTTTCAGTGGAAATACACAAATAACAAGGTCAAATAAGGAGATGGACTAGAATCACGAGCAGAATTCCTCCTAGATAAGTGACCCCAAGGTCTGAAGTTTTTCTAGACACATCTATATTAGAGCTCCCTTCATGGATAAAAATCCCATATCTACAGAAATACCAGGTTAAAGTAAAACAATTATTACATCTTAAACTGCTGTCATGCTTTGCTGTAGAACACATGATCCCCACTATTGTTAAACTTATTAACTGGTATTCCCAGTTGGTTTAGATTCAAAGCATTCAAGCATGTAAAGCATGATCCATTGTCTTTTTGCAGATTATTAAACAAAAAATGTTTAAAGAGCCACAAAAAAAAAATCAAGACTCAATTTGTATTCAGGATTTGACTCAGAACAATTAAAATCTAAATCACTAGTGCTAAAATTTGGAACATTAAAATAACAGCAATATGCTTAAACATTTCACTCAGTTGTGTTCACTCAGCTTCTGTTTGAGACTCTTCCAAAGAAAACAACCATAGGTTTTACTGAAGCAACCATATGATAGAAACAGGGACAGATGGAGAACATGACTGCGGCAGTGCACTCACAGATGGAAGAGGTTGTAGACGATATAATAAAGATATTTTACACCTCTCTGTATTTTCAGTAAACAGTGAAATAAGATACCAAAAGGCTATCACTGTTGGTGGTAGAAGTGACAGTTCCTATTTGCAAAACCATGATAAAATCTATACTTGAACCACTTCACATTTAAGCAGTTTTAATTTCTGAGACACCCTCAACTCCTGATTTCGAAGAGATGAGTTTTAGTAACTACTGGGAACAGTGGCTTAATCTAAACCAATACCAGATGAATTAGGGGCAGATTCACAGAAATTCTCTAATCTGATTTCTCTCAAAGGCAGGAATGTCAACAGTACTGGCCAAAAAGTTAGACATTCTCAAGAAGTTACATAAAAAATTACTTCTTCAAATGAAGAGATCATGTGATCCCACATGAGATCAATCAAAATGGTAAATAAGTTTATCTCAGCCACACAACAAAACTAAATATTTGCATTGCACCCGTTGTATATTCTAATGTAATATTTTTTTCTATGTTATTTTCCTAACCATACCCAAGATATTACTGGGAAAGGGTATGAAGAAGTTCTCTCACAAAACATAATGGAGAAAAGATTAACAAAATTGAATCTGGCTCAAATTATGTTTACAGTAATGATTCTTTCCAGAAAAAGAATTAAAATTATTAATTTATTGCTTTATAAGAGAAAGTAGAGTATTCATACGAATAGGAACACTTAGTAGTCTGAATACAGTGAGGCATAAAGCAAGAAATTGTCATTAGCATTCATTCTAGGCACCTCAGCAATCTTTAGATGATGCAGTATCTTTGTTTTAAGGAAAAGAATATCTATTTGGCTTCCTGACTAAAAATACAAAAATTCTGTAACTTCAAACTAAGATTCACTAAGTTTAATTAAACAAAGAGTTTTGTTTTATACAGATATATTTAATTTTAAATTAAAACATTGCTACCCAGGTTAGTGACATAAATATATTATACAAATCAATAGTACAAATTTGAGGTCCTCTTAATTTTTTCTCTAAGAGAACAGAACCTACCACCTGCTCATACCCTTATCACAGAACAGTACCTGCTGCAATAGTACCAGCTTTCATGCTTCACCTTCCTCTGTTATTTGCTTCAGTCTCTTGGCCGGCTTTTAACTTTACCCAGCTGCATTATTTAGTATTTGGTCTAATCCCTACCTCCTGTCCTTGATTGCATTGTCCTTTATCCATCAGGGATAAATGTCAGGTTTTAAATATTTACAGATGTTTACACCAAGTGTCCAACTCTACTCAAGGACCAGACAAAAGTGAATCCTATCAACTCTACCATTTTGACAACTGCTATACCATCAAGGGGTTTTGTTAAATGAGATTAATTACTACCCCTATCCCTGTTAGTAGTACAGTAGATCCATCTTTTTGGAAAGATCAATACAGCAAACTGAAAAACATACCACTGTGAGGGGGAGGTGCAGAACATGGAAAGACTTGTTGTTTCTCATTACATATTGAACAACCTATAACATAGAAAGCAATATGAACAGCTGGATTAGTAAGCCTTTGTTTTGTCCTTTAACTCTAGTCCCAAATAAAGTTGACTCTTTTAGAAACCTCCTTTCAGTATCCAGACCTCCAAACTTCCTTTCAGTTCCAGAGCTGGCTCCTCTGTCAGACACTCTCTCTACAACAATCTCTTTTGATCAACTAGTGTAGCAGGTTTTTCCTACAATTGCAAATTATGTCCATGCAATGCAAAATAATTTTTATTATTTCTTATTCAAAAGACATAATCCCAGGAGATAGACAGATACTTACTGCTTTGATCTCCAATAGAAACGGCAAGAAGTAAGCTTTTAATTTGTCCTTTATAAAAATATTTGTCTTAGAAGGCTTTAAAAATCAACATTTATTTTAAAATAAAATAGGATGTTATTCCTTGAAAATATTATGAAAGCAGTAACTAAATTTTGGTAACAATAAACAGCCTTATGTAATGTACAATCTGCATCATTAAAAGTAGCTAATAAAAATTCACAAATACTGATGAACCAAGTCAAATACTGAAGCCTTGATCAACTACTCTGCTGAAACCTACACCCAGTAATTCTTAAAGCTGAGCAGGTTATTTTGCCAATAGGTACTGTTGATGCCCATATGCTTTATAGAGTCTCCACAGCTTTAAAACAATCTTTAATCACATTTCCTGCAACAGAATTTGACTGTTCAGTCCTAGACATCATGAACTATAATTACTCAGCAGCTAATATTACAGAAAATTATATGTGATTTAGTAAAGCTTCACATCAGAGAGGAAACCAGTTCTGAAAATAAAAGATAGATGTAATAAATGTAATATTAAAATTTATTAGCAATTAGCAAATGAAAGCAATAGACCATTCAAGATTAGAGGTACTCCAAGTTCTTCAGCTGAAGTGTTGGAGCTGAAATACAGGTAATAAAGGCTAGAAGTAAAACCATCCCAATTGACATTTTACCTCATACACTTGCTTGTATTACTGTGGAATAATCAAACACCAATCTCTGAGCAGTGCTGTTTCTATGTGATAAGTAAAGAGCTTACTCCCATTTTCAATTTATTCCCCTTGTATAAAACAGCAGCTGTCTCCCAAGACTGAACTCAGAGCAGAAGCATTTGCAAGAACTTGGAAGCTAAAACTAATAACATCACATATACCTAATTCTTTGAGGGAACCAAACGTATTTCTCATGTTGCTACATGTCAAATGGATCAATTACCTCACTTCATGTGCCTTGTGAAACTGAAAACTGATCTTGCACCCTTCCAGGTCACACATCTATTTATTTATGTCATATAATGTTCAGTAGTTTGAATGATTTATAGGTAACAAGAGGGAAGCTGCACTATGTTTTGCCAGACTAAAAGAGAAGTTTAGAAAGCAGCAGTTCCTAAGCATTTTCCCATCCCTTTTATTGATGCAAAGTAAATTAACTTCAAGACTTTAATGTAAAACTTGCAAAGTAAACCAATTATTGAGTTCTATACACTTTGAGTTCCCAAATTGATAAGTCAAAACAAAATTTCTTCTAGACATTAGCTTTGTGGGCCACATACTGTTGGCAGAAAAACTATTTATTACAGTACCATCCCCTCCTAGTGTGAGGTGATTAACTGAAGATCAAATGTATTAACTATGCATCAGAAGTTAGCTACAATATTCATCTTATAATGCCACTCTGCTGATAGAACTACTTTTCCTGTTACACTGAAAATTCCAATACTGCAATTAATGAACCTAGGTAATGTTTAAAGTAAATAAGCCCTTTTACTATAATAGGGAAAGTATTTACATGTGGATGAGGTACAATAAAGCAACCTGTTCATAGGCTTTTGTGCAATGCCTCCATGCAATTACTTCAGCCTGAGAACTACAATGTGAAACCCCCAAATTAAACACAATTAGTTCCGTGGATTAACTTCACACCAAAGACACTTTAATACTCCCAGAAGACTACAATCCCCTCTCTTACTAGTGTTCACATATTTTTATAAATCCTTTGAACTAGATCATTCTGTCTTCCTCTCCCATGCTATACACATTTATTCCTGGCACTAGAATCTCTCTATTTCTCTTTGAATTCTGAGACTCATCTGAGCAGTGTTGTGACTGCAAACCAGTAACTACTGGGTGCATGTGAGGAAGGACAATGAGTAAATCAGTTCAGGGCCAGACACTCTATGGATGTAAGGAGCTCAGGTCCTGTTAGGATACCCACATCCCATAGATTGATCAGAACTCCAAGGGTTAAACCTAAGTAGTCAAGTCCCCTACCTTACCCAGTGCATAATCTCCTCACCAGTATGGGCACACAAAGAGAGGGATATTATAAAACCACTACCATATGCTTCTGATTCAGGATGTAAAACACTCCAGGGCATGTCTGAAAGCAGATGGACCTCTGCAGAGATCATCTAAATCCATGGCACCCCGGGAACACTCCAAGGATGACACTATACCACAAGACTCTACCTCCTTGAACATGTATGAAGCAACAGAAGAGATCCAACAAAGTCCTCACCATGGCAGATCAGGCTACAATCAAATAACATTCCATCACACAAATAGGAATTGGTCACTTATATGTGTGATAAACACTCAGATGGATTTCAGATCTGGGGCCATAATAGCTAATTTCATGAAGGCATCAGATTACTATGCAATGACAGGCAAAAAGGAGTAAATTGAATCTTAGGCAGTGTTAAGAAAGAAACAAAGACCAAAACACCATTATGCATTTCATGGCAAAACATCTTAAACACCATCAATTTGGGTCTCCCTGCCCTCAAAAATAATACAAGAGAACAATAGAAAGTACAGAGCAGGCCGACAAAAATGAGAAAAGATACTAAATAGTTTTGTATTAGACTCAAAGGCTCCTCAGCCAAGATTAAGAAAGAATTTTGATAGAAGTCTACAAAAATCAAGGGTAGTGGAAAATAGAGCATATCAAATGGCAGGTTACAAACAAACAAAAAAAAAGTGGTCCTTAACAATATTTTGGAATTACACATAGGATAAAAAAAAAAAATAATGGAAGCTTTCATCATTTACAGGAATTCCTTTTTGTTCAACAACTTGAGTAAATCTCAGAGAAAACCAAATCAAGCACAGCATGAGTGAGTTCAACAGGGAATCATAAATCAGTAACACGAGGACTCCTTTAAAAATAGGTCAGGATACATTGCAATATTAATCCTTCTCTAAGTACAGGTTGCTTCATCTACATCCCGTTTTCTTATATTGCAAATGCTTTCAAGCATCATATTAGTGTCAAAGCAGCTCAAACAGCACAGAGCTCTCAATCAGCACTGGAAGGTTTCTCATATTTTCCTAAACAATGGGGAAGGAGATGTACATACACACTACATCAGGAGTTACCAATGAAGCAGAATAAATGGGTCACACAGTGTTTTTAAAAGTCTGTTACTGTGAAAATACATGCCCACTAATGGGATGTAAAACCAGGTTCTCAGTAAGTAGGTCATGCAGCATTTTTATAGACTGTTAGAACATACACATGCATACTAATGGAATACAAAACTGGATTCTGTTAAAGTAAGAAGATTAGAGAGACCAAAAAAATCCTGTGACATGGATGGGTCTGAGGAGGTTGCTCTATTAGACAGCTGTATATATTTGTCAGGGATAATCTGTTTCCTGAAATATTTCTGTCTCTTTTCTTACAGTTGTTTGGAACAGCCTCTAGGGGAACTGTGCTTCTCTGTTAGCTCAGAGCAATAAAAATATAGCTCACTTCTAAAACTGGATGTTAAAAAGTAATTCTGCCTCTAGAGAGCACTACTGTAAGCAGTCCAAAGTTTGAGGAAAGGAAGCTAGAAGATGACAGAAACAAAACCAAGCACAGATATCTTTAAAGCTATCATTCATTCTCCTATAATTTTGTTGACAGACTAAGCTTACATACAAAAATAAACACATTGAACTGGCATAATGTATAACTATAATAAAACTACAGAAGCATAACACAAAGGATGTAAAGCAAGGTGACTTAAATATAAACACCTAGTTTCTTTTATTTAGGAATACAAAGTATTTATATTTAATGCCCACTTATTTGAGACCTACCATAAGTTCATCATTTCTACTCCTAAAATTGATTGCTCATAATGAAATCAAGATAGTTGAAGCAAAAGATTTCTGACAAGTGAAAATACAACATCAATTTATGCAGCACATTATACACCTCAAAAGTGAACATGCATTGATCTGACTAGTTACAACTTTATGTACCAGATAAAGTGTACACCAGGCTTTAACTACTCCAGAAGCCAAACACATTCACAGTTAGAGTGTGGATTCAACAGTTGAGTATCTTGGCCTTGCAGAAGGAATCAATTTTTTGTGAAAGTAGGCTGCCCTGAAAGCAAGAATTCATACAGCCCATTCCTCATCCTTCAGCATGGGAAGCTTGCTAAGGCCCCCAGTGCTCCCTAATTTGAGAAGCACAAACTCCTTTAAGAATGACATCACATTACAACCTGTCATTCACGTGATGTTAATGTCTGCAAGATAACACATCTGTATCTTGCCAGACTCCTGACAGCCCCACCACTGATTGGAATCGTGCACCCTGCAAATGCACTCTGCAGAGACTCGAGGGTGCTGCCTCACTGCACAGACACAGCCTGGCAGGACTTTTCATACAGTCAGAGCTGAATGCAAACATTTTTTGGAGTTGCTACTTACAAAATAAAAAAAGCAACCAAATCAGAGCAGCTAAATTTCCCATCATTGTTGTTCTGGGGTTTGGTTGTTTTCCTGGATTACTCTCTCATCCTGACACTCTTAGATTGCCACTAACCACACAGCACAGCCAATGCAAGCAGAACCTAAAGGAGGAATTATTATTCCAGTTACAAATCAGAGTGATGTCAATAAGAGAGACCATCTTAGAAGCAGCAGGAGTAGAAGAACCTGAATTAACCATTTTCAATCCCAGAAGCCACTGCAGATTTCCAGGGGAAAAATAACTTTTTAAAAATTAAAGATCAGTTAAAAGCTACGGGATGATAATTTGAATCACAAGCACAGAAGGCTGATTTTGTACCAACAGATCATAACCTTCATTCATTCAGTATCCTTTCACTTCTTCCCTTGGCTGATGGAAACTAGAACTAGGATGCAGCACAAAGCTGACATGAACTCAGCACAAACTGCAATAAAGAAATCCAATTAAGGCCCTCACAGAAAGAATTCAGATGAGACAGGTTGAGAAGATATAAGTTATAGATCTTTCAGGGAAAGCTGAAAAGTGATGATATATCCAAGTTATTTTATTAATATTTAATGTTTACTGATAAACATAGCCTTAGACTGAGAAGTGGCAGCTTTAGTTTTCCAATGAAATTAATAAATTAGCACACTATCTGAAAGTAGGCTGCCAGTTACATTTTTACAGTTAGCTGTTTCAGTTTATAAAATTACCTCTCATCTATTTTAGGTTATAATTCCACATTTCCAAATACCTGCAAGAAATTTCAAGAAAATTGTTGATTCAATCAACAGGTACCAAAAGAAATTTAATAACAGAGTAATATTTTGAAAATGCTTGTGCAAAATTAAGTGCAACAGTTAAACATTATAATTAACTGAAGATTTATTACTATCTTTGCCAAATTTATTCATAGATCAAAACTTAGACTAAAAAAGTTACTCTGATGAGTCTGAAATTTCTGTTCCTGCCATCTCCCAGTTCACATGGGCTTATGGTATTTTATGTCACAAACTAGGATACAAGCTGGAAAATGTAGCTCTCTAAATAAATCATTCCATCAGTAAACTACTGAACTCAATTCCCTCCATAGGTTTGATGTGCACAGAAACACAAAGCTTTTGGTGGTATGGGATTCGTTTTGTTTTGTGCCACCCCCTCTCTCTCTGAGGACAAAGAGCTCACTCTCACCACATTACCCCAGCAGAGGGTGACTCCTACCACAATCCCATTTCCTTTATCTCCACTCCCACATGGAAAACAGGAGTGAAGAAATCCTCCCTGGCTGAGCAGAGCCCATGAGGTGCAGACTGGGAGCTGCCTCTTCCCCCTCTTCCACTTCCCTCAGCTACGCACCATCACTCCACAGGCAACTCCTCCCCAAAAACTATTTCCCACTTTCAGGGCACATCCCAGTTCTACTGAACACATCCTTGGTTTTAGGGGACCCCCCAAATCAGACATGGTTTGGTGATGGGCCTGCCAACACCTTCTCCTACAGCAAGTCTGTCTTCCTGTTCTGATTTATAGTTTCTCCCTTGTCATATGAAAATCAGAATTTCTAATTACCAATATCAACTGGGCAGGTTGCCTTTTTTTTAAGTCTGGAAACAAAAGCAAAGAAAGATAACACACTGAAATTCTAAAAGCTCAGTAAGTGAAGACAAGCAGAAATCACTGAAAACAAAGCAAAGATAAAATAGAAATACTTATACAAATAATATATATGTATACTATCATATACATATACTACATATATGATACTATACTATCAATGATGTATGTATACATCATTTTGTGATGTAACTTGCAAGATTATATTCTATATCCAATATTCTAGAATTAGAAAGCATAGCTTTTACAAACAAAACCTTTTTAGCACCTAGAAACTCGAAAATAAGTTTTAAAAACCCAATGGACCGTTAGGCACCTGGATGATAGTCACTATAAGGCATTTCCTGTCATTTAATTTTTTTCCACCAGCAAATAACCCTTTAACAATCAAAGGCCCAGCAGTGTTCAGGGAGCAACAGGAAATAGAGCAAGAAAATTTATAGACTACATTCAAAATGAAACTTGCATTACCAGAATTTACTGACCTGCACCCAGGCCTAAGTTAATTTTCAGCTCTTCTCACCACCCATAGGGAAGAATTGTAATATGCCACCTTGTTAAAAGTAAGAAAAATGCATTCTGTTCTTCATCTGGATGTTCAGGAGTTGGTTTCACTTACTTCTTGCCAGCTTATGAGCCTTAGGTTTTCCCTGCAGGTTTGATTTCAATTGAAATCCCAAAGTAAACCACTTCACAAGGGTCCTTGACTTTCAAGAGCTATAAAAAAATAACTCCTAGTGTTTGCAGAAACAGAACATCTTCATTTAAAATGACCTTGTTGTTTCTGATGCTTTCACCCTGAGCAGATTGCCTTAGGAATTAAAGGATACAAATGTCCATTCAAATATCTCTTTTTATTTTATATTTTGGTTTTGGTCTGACACAGAGTTTTTGACATGCCAAGAAACACAAATTTTCATATTATTTCTAGCTTTAAAAAATCCAGAAATAACAAGAAAAGAAAAAATATTTGAAATTCACTGTAAGCTGTCTGCATGGAATACTTCCACACCACAGCTAAGGCTACAGTACACAGCACCTCAAATAATGTTAACATTGTAGCAGCTGATCACAAATAAAACTAAGGTGGTCTGAAACCACCTCCAAAGGTTTTGCACAGTATTCTGCAGTAACACATGGGTTCCCATTCACTCTGCAGAGCCACCTTCCAGTGGTGGTGAATGGTGCCGTGAAAAATCAGGAAGAGTTTCAGATCCAGGATGTACAAACTCTTTCTCATGCTGAAGGATTGGAGAAAATTCTCCTAAGAAATAATTTTTATTGAAATCCCACTAGGTGACCTTTATGGAGTCATTTTAGCCATTAATCATTTTACTTTATTAACATTTAGAATGTTATAGGAACATTCTAGGAGTGCAACATCTTAAAGCAGATCATTATAAGAGGCTTTGTTTTTCTTTCTGAATTGTAGGGTTTCTATCCAGCCTTACACATGCACTGCCTGAAGGTGACCCTGAGAATCATTGGCAACAGATGAACAGCCCTTAATTCTCATGGGTGCATTTCAGAAACACAGCATGTGTGGAAAACCTCTGTCAGACTCATTAAGCAATTACAATGATTTCTCAGGGGAATTCAGCAACTGCTCTTGTAGGAGCACCCTTAAAAAGAAATACTATTCTTATAGATGCACTGCATTGCTCTGAAATTCCCCATTTCCTAGGCTGCCTTATGGGAAGAGTTCACTTTCTACTATGCATTCACCCCTGATCAGGTTCTCTCAGTACCAAGGAGCAGTTCCAAGATCTCACTGGAACTTACCTTCTATGTCAAAGATTGTTTCATTAAAGGCATTTTCATTTTAGTTTTATTTTGCTATTTTTGGTCTGTCCTGAAAATAATTCTTTTTGGGAAAATACCCTTATTTAATCATACATAATCTTGCTAAGAGTAAGATACAAAGTAAGCACAAAACAAAATTTGAGTCTGGAAGAAAAAATAACTACTCCATAGAAATGCAAAGGGAAATAAAAGAAACTGTTCTCACCCCACATTTGTTTTCTAAATTTGCATTCATTGAATAATACTAAGCAAACTTATAAGCAGTCCACACCAGCTTTGGGTACTGAATGGGGGGGTTGGGGGGGAACAGGAACTGGGTTTTGTTTTGAAGAAAGGAGTTGGGGTATTTGTTTACTTTGTAATTCTCATGTGGTATTCAATAAAAGTCAGTTTGCAGGAAATACCCAGTTAATCTGCTAACCTAAATTACTGATCTTGAATTTTTGCAAAAACTGCATTCCAGGAAGTCTCTCTTTACCTGCAAAAATATTCATTTCAACATTAAATCTCTGAAGTTCTTAGCCAAAAAAATTACATTGCTAGTTACTTCAGAGTAGTTGGTTATAAGAAAGTGAAATCATGCAAAGGACAGTTACTCCTTATAGAAAAATCTCTACTACCTCACTAATTCAACTAATAAGAAATAGTGTCCTACCCATGTTATTTTAGACAAAGAAGTACATTCTACTCTGGTGCCCACCCATCTGGTTCCTCAGCATGAAAACACTTCCAAAGAGCCCAGTTCACTACAGCCACTCTGTCACAGGAAAATTCCACCCACATTTTGTGAAATAGAAAGACAAGCAGTTTGGAATATGACAACTCAAACTCACTTCAATAAGTGCAAATGCAGACCACAAAACCACTGTACAAAGCAGATTTCATGCTTTATGTAGCATCCAGAGAGCATTTGGATTTTACACAGAACACTAAGAAATGAATGAAAAAGAAAATATATAGACTGACTGCAAAGGAATTTGGTCACAATGGGAGTCCTAATGCAGAATTGCATCACTTTTACTCAAATGAAGAATGAAAGTATTTTCAAGCTAACTTGCCTATAATGAAAAAGAATTGTAGGGAGTAAATGAGTAGGGATAATTGCTCTACACTTCCAGTTCCTTTTAGCTGAAATGTTTACAAGTGTGTGTGATTAATGGCAATCTGTCACCATGATTGCCTCTCAGAAGAGAGGGCCAATGTGCAGCACTGCTGCCAGCATATATTAGTTTGTCAGAAGAAAACAAAGTCTAAAGCCAGCCTTACACCCTACAGAGCCAGAAGTGCCAAAGACTTGAGCAGGTGTCAGAGATCTTGGAAGAAAAGCTGCCTGACCAAGTGGAAAATATTTCCAGCAAAACGTGTCTAAACAAGAATTCCCTCATTTTTCTCATCAAGAATCATGAGGAAGGCAGAGCAGGAAGAAGGCAGAAGGAAATCTTCTCTGAAATAGACTGGAAGTATATAAAAGTCTGTGTTGTCCAGATTGTACTTACAGGTGTTATAGTGGATATGTCAAAATAATTTATTTTAATAGGAATATTAAAAATGTAGATTATCTCAAAAATTTGCAAAAAATTTCCAGCAGCTCTTGTTATCCTGTTTGTCTCTCCAGTGTGCACATGGGCAACCTCAGGACACAGGGTTTTTTTCCTTCTTTATGCACAAACATGCTAGATTACTTTTGTTCAATAAAGTAGAAATCTACTCTTAAAGCACAAGCTTCATTTATATGGTTATTATGAACAATAGATTAAGGCCAATAATCATGCAACACGCAAGGGGGTTTAAGCAAAGAATATAATTCTGTGAGATATTCAGATAGGTGCCATAATGCTCCTCACATTCAATCACTTATACTTTAAACTTCAGTAAGAGTACAGAATAAACAACAAGGCCTTGTAAGATGCAGTATAACAGCACAACTCTTACTAATGTCAGAGACAATCCCAGTAAACTGAATTCAGACACATGCAGTACATTTCTGGAGAATCTGAATTATCTGACACAGCCCTTAGTCACTATTTTTAAATCTAAATACAATTAAGCATAAAGGCATTTAAAGTTTCTGAGTCTTTGGCAGCTTGAATTCTTGGTCTAAAGAAGAATATGAAGAGAATGAGGAACATATTAGATAGCCTTTGTTGGTTTCTTGAATCTAAAATTACACAGATTTCTGAAAGACAAATAAACAAAATGAAAAAGAATAATATTTTCCACTATTTCCTTATCTGTGGAGATTTCAGTAGTAATATCTAAGATTCATACCATTTAAATATGAATGGTTAGGAAGTGGGATGTGCCAAGAAGTAGAGCTTTCACTGTTACACTTTAAGGTCTTTTTTAACAATTAAGCGGTTGCTCCTGAATAGATTCAGTGGATGGGAGTCTCCAAAGCCTTTTCTTGTCACAGCACAAGGAAAACAGTTGAAACAGTTTGTAGTGCTTCATATACTCTCCAGATATGCATGCATAAGTTGTTTCTGCTTTTCACCAGATTCAATGAAAGTCTTGAAAAATACATACCCAGAACTTGTTCTTCAGCTTTTTTGTTGTTTTCACCAGTTATCAACAGAAACAGCTGAACCTTTTGTAAGTGTTGTGTTATCCCCTGAAAATGCCCTTACACAGCTTCAGGAATTTCTTCTCCATCTAGCCCGTCACTAGGGTACAGAGACCAGTAAGAGCACACCCAGACTCATGGTCTGTGAGCACCAGTGCAGTGGCAGAGCTACTCAGGCTTGTTCTGATAACCTCACTCTGGCAACTGAGGTATATCAATATATCAATACATCCCAGACCATTTACACCCCTTTCCACTTGGATGTCTTATATGAATTTCCTTCCTGAGAATCATGCAAACTCTTAGCAACAAAAAGATAATATAAAAACCACTCTTTGTGTATATTTTAGTTCAGGGAGAAAGGATGTGTGTTAGCTGTATATTAAGATTATACCGGAAAAAAAGGATAGTGATATGTTCCTCCTTTGCACTCAGCCTTGTCTTGAGAATCCATCAAAAGAACAACTTTCAGTGAGTTATTTCATTTTTAAAGTAATTTAAAGAACACTAACCCTCAATACAAAAGAAAAAAGAAATCAGTTCTTTGATCCAACCATTCCCACAGCTTAGAAACTAACCATTTATCAGTTAACATTTATACAAAAAAAAAAAATAGGCACACACACCTAGCATGAATAACATAAAAGTTCATAAAAAGGGGATAAAAGAATTTTAAATATAATAGCTCACTGTAGATAGGTTATCCATAAGCTGCAAGGTACACACTTGTTTTCACTCTTTTTAGCTCAATTCCTTCTCTCACCTTTTACTTAATATAGTCCTTCAGCTGTGCTAACATGATGAGATTCTGCTGGGATGCAGTTAGAAAGTCACAGGGACATCCAATTGACAATAACAAGCACCAGCAGGAGCTGAGAACGTGCTTAGTTGTACCACCTGCTGTTTTGTCTTTTCAGACCCCTTAGACAATGGCTCCTCCTCTTTTCTTCCTCATCTTATACACACACCGACCTTAAAAATGTGGCTTGCCTATATTTCACTTTGTCTCACCCTGTAGTGTTACAATTAATTTCCAATTCATCTTCACCTTTCCTGTGAAAAGGTGGAGTCCTCATGTAAAAGTACACTTCCACATAAAAAAAAAGATTCTGCTTTAGTTGATACTTTGATTTGTTCAATTTGATTTGTTTAGGAATCAGCAAATTTACTCATGTTCAGCTGAAGATTCCTGCATCTGTCCTTGTTATGAATTTGGATGCTTCATTTCACTTCTCTCCCAGTTCATTTTAATGTAAAAATCTTAACACACCTGCAGTGTTGCACATTGCTAGAAGAAATATTTCCACTTCTTAATAAACAGCAATAAAAAAAAATTAAAAAAGAAAAGAAGAAAAGACAAGGCAAAGCAGAGAGATCAAGAGAAAATGTTATCTAATAGCTGTACTATCAAGAAATCCAAGTACATTTACAGAAGGTAGCCAGGCAGCTTAGCAAACATCACAAATTAACCCCTGTTCCCCATAAGGAGATTTAGGACTTAATAAAAACTCCCTGAACTATCTTCAGTCTAGGAGGATGTCCAAAGACAGACTGGAAGGGTATATTTGAAAGCCTCAATATGAAAGATCACTAAGCAAGGCCTTCCCAGATATTGAAATGAGAATTATTCAGATCCTGCCAACTTGGACATTTAGCCCTGAAATATCCCAAAACGTTTGCTTTAGACACTTAGATCAGTTTAGCATGACACTTAGATCTTTGTTAGCATGAATCTTCATAAATACTGACACTAGAAACTTTTGCAGAAAAATATATTGGACGCTTTTTTCTTCCCTGAATCAGAGAATTCATGCTTTTTCTGTTTAGCAGTGGAAATATTCTTTCCTCCTTATTCTAGCCCTGTTGTCTGTTACCTTGTGTATCCCTTCTTAATAGAAATTTGTAATCAATTTTATCCATACAGATCCATTCTATTCTTTTGCATTCACCCTTACCTATACACTTTTCCCCCCATTTTGTATGATTTCTATTTGATCTTCAAGTCAGTGATGAGCTCCTGATACAGCCATTATGGTCTGTTTCTACCATTTCTATTTCACCTCCACATTGTATAACTTGTACAAAACCAAACTATGACTCCCTCAGGAGCTGCAGTCTTTTATCCCTTAGCTGGTCTTCCCAAGAAATCCTATTTAGCAATTCCCTGAATTTGTGGAAGTCTGTTTCTCTGAAGTGTGTTATTCTGTTCTCCAATACATTATTTTCCTTTAAAAAGTGAGTTCTATTTTATGGCTTTTTTTTTATCTTATGTTTTCAACTTCCTTTCTTACTTCCCCCATCTAAAGCCAATCTAAACCATCTGCTACAATAACTTTTCACAGCTTCTGAAACCAATTGCCCAGCCCATTACAGAACTTCTTTGTACTGGTAGTAATGGTATCATCTTACCATCATGTCCATTTTGCACATATTATTAATAATTAATATCTAATTGTAAATAATCATTGCAATAAAATATAATTATTTGTAGTCAAATATATAACATGTATAATTTTATTATGTGACTTGTAATATACTTAACATTACTATTCAAAAAATATCCTAGTAGTATGAGTGAATTCATACAAGTAGTTATTAAAGCCACTCAGAAAACATTATTTAGAGTGTCTTCCTTGATTAACCACACACACAGTGCTCTCTTCTCTAGGGCAAAGACCTCAGAAAACGTATATCCAGAATACCAGAACATAATATACTCAGCTAAATTTCTATAAAATCAATCTTTCCTCAGAGAAAGAATGAAAATATTCCATCAAGACTCTAGGATAAAACCATTCCTCTCTAAAAATTGATGAATAGTTAAAGTAAGAATTTATGCTTCACAAAAAAAAATCTTCCATTTTTGGAAATGTGTCAAGTACTGTTCTATATAATTATTTCTCAGTTATTGTTATTTAAAACATCTATTTTCTTCTGTAATCTCTTTCTATAGTTATTACTCACAGACTATAACCAAAACATGCTGTAATAAATAATGAAGTTTATATTTTACTTATTTCCAGACAGGGAATTCTAGAAGACAAATTATTTATGCATTATTTTAGATTCAGAACAACTCTATGGCTTCTCTTTATGCAGCTTCAAATACACCAGCTGGAGATGAACAGAAATGAGATGGATCCAGTCATGTCAGTACGAGCTCTAATGCCACAGATCGTGATGTGAAATGTAAGATGTTCTTTTTACTTGCTACAGAAAACAAGTCGTGCTGATAAATCTAGTAGAAGCTTCCCATAATGCTTGTGGAAAAGAAATCAATGCAACTTAAAGATAATTTTAAAACATTGCATTAGGTTTCCTGTCCAAGGAAACCCTTAAAAGTCTGCTCATTTGGCATAAAGGTGCATCTATTGCTCTTGTCACTCCTAGAAGTAATGACAACAGAATCCCAAATAATCCAGATATTTCTGCCAGCAACAACCACTTTTCTAGCAGGAAAAAAAATTCTCTGTAATACAAGTAGCATGTCAATTAACAAAAAGTAGTCTGACAGGAGCCTTACCAATAGTGCTCAAGATTAATGCTGATTTGCAGCTTACAGCTATTTAACTATTACTCAAAATCTGTCCTGCTCTGCAGGTGGGAGATTGGTTTTCCTAAAAACACTATTTTTCATGAATTGAAACATTGCAGGGGAGTGGAAATCATGGTTCAAAAATCCAGAGCTTTTTGTAGCAAAAATTGACATTAGATATCAACATAGCCTCTAGTGACTAGTCATTCTCTTACATTAAAATTTTCCTCTTGAACATATCAGCCAGAAGTTTACCTGCTTTCAGAGCCCTGAATTAGGCTAGCAGTGCATTATTAATACTTTTCTAGAAAAACTTCATCTCTTTAACTTCCACTACTTCAAACCGAGAAAATAAAACTTGGAATTTACCTATTTTTCATTATTTAATAGTACCATGAATTATTTTCTGGTAACTAATTGCAGTTTATGAGCCATTTGAGAAGAGATCACTCTGTGCTTGTGATTTGCTGCTTAGTCATATAAATGGCAAATTTTATTTTCCAGTTGAATAATGTTGACTTCAAGTTAGGAATTCTAGACAACAAAAATGTGAAGGTAATATTTACTTAATATTTTTAAATAATACTAATAAAAATACAATACTTCCATTAAAGGAATTACAACACAAATATATAGCAAAATACATAGGGTAGTACAGGAAAAGGAGTTCTCAATCAGGAAGGGTGTGCTTAAAGGGTACTTAATAAACACCCAAATATTGAGTTTTCCTGGAGAAAACTTGAAACAAGATAATGTTACAGCTGTTGAATTTGCTGTACCTTGCTGAAAATGGAAGCTTTCTCTGCTGCCAATGAGGAAAGTAGAGGACAGTAGAATCAATGATCCACATACAGCAGAGTCCTCTGGACATGTCTGTTCAGAACCTCAAAACAATAAATTTTCATTCAGATTCAAACCTCCACTCTGCAGTGAAAAATGCCCTCAGGAGAGCTGTAAAACATTTTTTGCAGCCATTCCTATCAGCTGAGAAAACACTCCTCAAACCCTCCCACAGAAACATCGCCAGTGAGACAAGTAAAACAAATAACAAATAAAGAGTGATGATGTTATTTGGGGTGAAAACTCATACTTGGACAACATCATTACAACAAAGTATTTGTTTTGTATGTTTAAAAGCAGCACAGAAATTTTTCTTCTTCCCCGAGGAACAGAAACACAAACCTTAGAGTCAAATAGAATAGAAACCTACCTGGACATCCCTCATTTCTCCAAGTACAGCAAGTTCTAGCAGAAGTGAACCAGACTTGAAGACAGTCATGGAGGAAACCACACAGGATCAGAGACAAGTTCAGCAAACAGTGGAGCCACATTAGCTGAACTGTCTGAATGAACACTCTTGAGCAGAGCTTCTGCTTCAAACTTCTGCTGAACTGACCCAGGGATATTCCCCCACACTGCAGAGAAATTCTGCCCTCAGAGCAAGAACTGCTGTTTGCTGGAATGGGCTCATGGCTGAACAGCTGCAGAGCCTGTTCTGTTTACAGTGAGTAAATGCTTTTGCAGAAAATACTGTTCTTGGAAAACATTTGGCTTAACATCCCACAGGCAGAATGAGCACAATCTTACAGGATGAGCCTATATTTTGGGAGTTCATATTCAGAGATACAGGGAAATTCTATCACATTGCTGTAGTGTTCACATCAACTGTAAGCAACATGATTGAATCCAAATATTGTTGTGACCAATCATACTCTTCAACCTTTCATAAAGTTACACCAAAGTTGACTTTTGACAATTGATCACATACATATTTTTCCAACATTATAAAAAAAAAAAATCTACCAAAAGTTGGCTGGATCAGGGATGCAGAGTTTGGAGCTTCTCTAGATGAGCAATAAAAATACTGCAGAGTCAGCTACAATGCCACTGCTATTCATGCAGTCTAGAAAAGTCATGCAGAAGAAAAGAATATGCAGAACTTGAGAAAAGCACAATTATTTCAGCAGTTCCTAAAAACAGCGACCCTGAAGTGCTCAGGGCTTTGCAAGGCTTTTGCACCTACAGAGGTTTTCACCTGTAAAAATAACACTAGCAGGATTTTAAACTGCAAGACAAGTTTCTTTGGAATTAAACTAAAAGAGTTGCCATCTTAAACAGAAAAGGCAAAGAGGAAAATTATAACAGAACACAATAAAAATGAAATATAAACAATTCTTCCCAGCCTACTTTCCATGTTGGCACATCTTTAATTCTAGAATTGATTTTCCTAATCTTATAAATTTTCTGAGCTACAGAGAAGTCTACCCAGCCTCAGCACAGGTCTTTCAGATGCCTCTAAGGCCAGGTTGGCTGGTCCCAGTTTGGGCCTTCTCACTTGTTGCCACTACAGCCCTCATAACCTCTTCTCCAGGCAGGCTCAGTTCCACCCAAATTTCTCAGAGAAACTTGATGTCATTGCAAGCAGAAAAGATTAAAAGATCAAATAATCAAATACTGCCCATAAGAGAGAAACAGAAAAAGGAAAAAATGAAATGGAAGAAACTACTTTGTGAGCTATTTATTTTCACAAATTCAGAATAAACTGCTTTGCCTTCAGAATATTGCATAATTCAAGCACACATTCCCACATAGGAATTCTTAGTTGGTAGAGAGAATAAAAAAATGTGCTTTTCAAAGAGAAGGTACATCATCTTAGTTTCTGGAAGAGTTCCATTGAAGAATAAACAACTATTTTAAATTCCTAGTCGAGATTTTTAAAGAAAAGGTATTTCAAGTATTATTTTTTAGAAAAATTATCTCTCTATCTCCTCCTTTCTAAAAGGATCATTTAAATATTAGTAAACACTAGAACATCTAAATATCAGTAAAGGATAGAGAAAAAAAACGCTGAAGTAGCTCACCCTGATGACATCTCAAAGGAAAACTTATCTCATAAGGAAACAGACCATGAAAAAATTCCATTTTCTTTTGACATTCCTTCAACTCCTTTCTAAAAGGAGGAGAGGGAGTAAAGGAGGGAAAAAAAAAAAAAAAGCTAAGACAAAACTAAAATGGCTTTTGCACCATCTTAAAAGTAAAATAAATGAACTGGAATAAATGTAAATGTGCAAATCTGCAGAATCTGGCTCACTAGAGTTTGTGATTGCTGCTACAGCTTTACAAAACAATAAATATGTCCAGTAAGATACTGAAAACCCTTTGGATCAACCTGCAAGTGTAAAAAGCAAATCACTAGAAAGTTTCTCACATACAATCCTGCATTCTGACTCAGAGGCTCACATCACTTGTCACCCCTACCACGAGGAGTGCCACTGTCCAAGAACTGTAAAATCTCTTCCAACACTGGTTATAACAATTTGAGAGTTGGCAATTTAAATCTGGCACATAATAACTTCTGTCAAAATAATTACAGTCTTTTGGGAAAGCTTTTCCCGTACTGTCTGGATTTCTTTGTGCAAGGTTGTCCCCTTGTCATTTGCAACCACATCCATAACATATTAACAGCAACTGTTGGACCTTCCACTCTGCTACTGAGCTGTCTTGAATAATTTTGACATATTTTATTCCTGAGACTAAGTCTGGTGAATAGTTTGGGCTGACAAACCATGCCAAACAGCCATATCTGTAATTACCAAAAGCAGCTCAATCTTAACTACTGAAGCCACTGAAATGTTACAAATTCAGAAGCTTATATAAGTTTCAGGAGTCCCACTATATCTCTAAATAAAAATATTACAATTTAAAAAAACCCCATCCAACCATAAAGAGGTATCCTTTGGCAGTGATTTTTTAAGTACTTTCCACCTTTCTTCCATACTGTTGTTACTTTGTTCTCTTCCTGCTACATCTTTGAGTTTTAGACTAAAAATGAGGTACAAAAATCTAATGCATTATGAGAACAGACATCAGTCTTTATAGATCATCTAAAGACTATAAATAAGGATAGAGAAAAATCACTGAAGTAGCTCACCTGGCAACATTTCTGTCAATTAAAACCTATCAAGTAAGGAATACATGCAATGACAAAAAAAATCAGTTTTCCTTTTTACTTTCTTTTTACTGTACTTCAGATTACACGTATGGTATAACTGCATTCCAAGTATATTACAAGATACCAGGAGCTGAGCCTTCCCTGTGGTCAGTAAACCTGACTTCAAAGGTTGGATAGATTTTTCATTAAAACACAATTTAACTCTTATTTAGCATCAGTCTCTCTCAATTTTTAATTAATGAAACCAGAAAATCCGAGAAAATTTTGCCCTAAAAACACTGAAGTGCACTATTCCTGAAACAGAAGGTCCTGGGGTGATGTGACAGTAATGACAATTTGCTTGTAGGGCCAGTGAAGCACAGCAGACCCCAAGAGCTGGCATGGCTTCTCCCTGAGCAGAGGGCCAGGCATGAGCCAGGCTGAGCCCTGGGGTCACCAGGAGCCAGGGAGCTCAAACCCCAACCTCAGCACAGGCTCACTGGGAGGTAAAGCAGGATTCAGGACAGGCTTGAGCACTTCGTACCTTGAGGACGGAACTCAACACAGTCTGGAGCAAAGTTGTTATGGGAAACCCTTATGAGCTGTGACCCACAGTTTCTGTTGAGCAGGCTGTACTGTCACCCAGCAAAGGAAATGGCTGACTTTTCTCAACTTCTGGGGATTTTGTTTCAGAAGAAAACGTTCTACCAGCTCCTGTTGCCAATTCCTTCCCAAGCAATAGGAAAACCCGAAGACAAACAGCTCTGACTCAAGCAGCTGCAGCTCTGCTGGTTCCTGCAGAGCCTGTCCCAGGCAGGCACCATCCATCAGCTGGGGCTGGGTGCTGCACAAAGGCTGACACAGCTGAACCATCCTGAGCCTGCCCCGGGCAAACATCGGGACATTTCCCTGAGCAGAGCATGGCTCTAATCAGCTTTTTGTCAGAAATCAGTGCTGCATCAGGCATGGGAATCAGTAACAGCTTCCTCTCTTGCCCACGTCTTTACTCTGTTTGTATTTTAAATGAAATAGAGCTTTATCTAAAATGCTGTCTCTATGTTTTGGTATGCACCACATCACTTGAGGATCTATCTCTTGCATTTCTATGGGGTGACATATATATTTCTACATCCTAAATGCTTCAGTTATAAAAAGGCAGGGGGAAAGACTGTTTGAACATAAAAGTTTACAGTAATTAAACAACTATTTGCATTTTTTCTTTTCAGTGAAGAACAAGTTGAACTTAATTATCCCTTTCCAAAGGGAGTCTTCAAATAATTTTAATTAATTAGGAACAGTTTACCAAGAACTTTGCTTGGCCTTCTGCTCCTTGGGGTCTGAATACAGAACAGAGGAAGACAACTGGAATGTCACCAGGAAGAATTACTGAGCCCACTCCTCTTGGCCATTACATTGAGCTGGCAGAATAAAAAGGTTTTCTCTTCCTATCCTCTCATTGCAATAGGGATCAATTTGAATTTAGCTCATAAGTCTATGAAAGGCAGATTGTACAAAAGACTGCTTAAGAATAAAAGCTTCTAAAGCATTTTTAAATTTAAAACAACAGAAAAAAAAAATAAGTGTTTATCTTAAGCTCAAAGACATGTAATCTTTGTTTCTGTTAATCACTCCCATGAAAACACTGGATTTTTTTATTTCTCTGGTCTGTGACCATTTCCAGCTAGCAGATTTCAGTTAAAATGGAAAAGGAGCTTCTCACAAGATTATTTTCTTAGAAACTACTGAAGTGTGTCTTCCACAGGTCAATTTTCAAAGGCCTGAACATTGACCCAAGAGACAGAGAGCAATACAAAGATTAATCTGAAGCACACACAACTCCAGATAATGTCTTTTTGGTCAAGCATTTTGAAAATCACCAAGAATCAACCATTAGCAAGAAGGCATTTCTAACAATTAACTGTAACTAGAAGAGGAACAGGTCTTTTGTGTAAGATAAACAGGATACTCCCACAAAATGCATGCCCTCTATGTCTGGACAGCATAATGTTTTTACACTAAACAAAATGAAAATTAAAAAATTAACAACAAGTCTCTGCACATTCCATTCCCTTCACTTTCTTTGCACACATACTTAAATATGAAAGCCAATGGAACATCTGCAGCAAATAATCCATTATTGGTTTAAGGTCTTATCTACCAGATTAACATCCACTGTCAAAAGTTTTACATCAGCATTATGAAAATATTTTGAATTCTCAACCTTAATACATATATCAAAAATAATGACAGCAATTTGCAGTGTCTAACACATACAAACACATTCATTTTATTCTATGTTTTGTTTGCAATGCATGTGCCAGTATAATGCTTTCAGCATCTTAATAGACTAACACTGATGGCCACAGAAAGCTGGAATAAAGCAATAAATGCTCTACAGCCTCTCACCAAAGGGATACAGATCATCAACATTTATGAGACAGCTACACAGGAAGGTAAAGGACTGAAAGTTGAAATATCTGAGGAAATTAAACTGAGATATAGAGGTAGGGTTTAGATATGAAAATACTCAGGTGAAACAACAATGAGAATTTTTTGAGTGTTCTTTGTATAATAAAGCCTCTTGGACAATGAGATCATATCACCATCCTTCCTATTTGAACACTGACACGTTGAATACTTCCCACTGCAATGCATTAAAAATTTCTGATTGGGAACATTTTTGTGCCAGAGGGAGAAGAGATGAGAATTTTCCAGCTTGCATCTGGACTTTGAAAATTATGGGCCTCTTCTTAGTTTAAAGTTGAAGACCAGAATTACACTAAATTCCTCTTCAAATTTCTATATGTGAAGTATTTAGGAGGATCAGCTGAGAAAATACTGTTCTTGCTTTGTAAAACACTGAGTTCTGTATGTACCCTCCCCAGGCAGGATTACAGAGGATTTAACACACGTGCCCAGTGCTTTTTAAAGTTAAAATATTTCTCAATTTGGGGCTTCAGTATAGCAATTATATACATTTACAAAACTTTACACACCATTTTCTTAATGAAACTTGATACTTGTGTCCCTGTCCTACTGAGATGTGTAGCATAATTAGGAATCTATCTATTGCTCATGTGATGGATAAAGATCTAAACTTTTCACAACCATGAGATTAAAAAGGCTTCATGTCCTTCAATTTTATATTGTGTCATAAAACTCCAGTGCATTTTCTAATATATGAAGTGGGTGTAAACTAGTCTTGCAGTCTCCCATGACACTCATTACAGAGCTATAAATATCATTCCCTTTCATTTACAGAACTTGAATAAAAGCATAAAGTTTCTGCAGCTACAGAAAATATATGTATTTTAACATCTCATGCTTAACATTACATCTCATGCATAACATTACATTATAGAATTATATCTGAACAACTACTAAATATTCCAAGTAAATCCTAAAAAAGCCTGAAATTATTTCCAAAAGAAGAAACATTCAGTAAGTTAGATTTTATTAAATCTCAATGTCCTATTTTTTACAGAACAGATTGTAAAATGATTAGACTACAGTTGGCATATTCTTAATTGTGTGATATCCAGGAGAAAGGTACTTATTGTTATTTTTTTCAGTTACTGATGCAGTAAAATAGTTTGAACTATTTACAAGAAGACTTTTTAAAAGCACTTTAAGCATATTTGAGTCTTTGCCTAAAACAAATATATTTAAATATGTCGAAATAAAACCCAAAGAACATAAAGTAATATTGGTAGAATTTTAAACAATATTTCATCTATCAGCTCCCACATCCAAACAGTTGTAGTCCTGATGTCATATAGCATATCTGCCACTAAAATTTGATGTCCAGATTGATTCGTATTTGGTCATTGTTTATTAGACATAATTACCACTGCTACTTGATCTTTTGCATAAATAAAACCTGGTTGGAAAGATAGTGTTTCAAATATCTGACAGCTAGGATATGCTAACATTAAATAAATAGAATAATCACACAAGAAAAATTATTTTAAACCACACAGATGTCAGTAATTCTATTGTTGTCTTGTCATGCAACAATTCTCAGAAAATCACATCAAATTTAGTCTTTGGTTAAAGTCACTCACCTGCCCTGAGCTATATTGTTCAACTAACACCTGAGTGCAGAAGCTAACCCCAACAGAATATTTGATTCTTTTTCTGAAAGAATAAGTCTCTGAAAGCAAAGGGTATAAAACAAGAAAGAAAATCAAGTCATTGGAATGTGACACCATTTGGAGCTACCCAGGCGAAGTTTAAACCAAGAACAATTTTCAGTGCATCTGTGTAGTAAATACAAGATAGTGTGTCTAATCTAGGGCTACTTCTCATAGAGGAGAAAGCTGCTCAGTATAAAACAAGCTAAATATATTTATGGATATCACAAACATTTCTCAATATGAAAAAAAGTCTCAGGACATACACCTTAGTTTTCCTTTTCAAATAGCGGTTTTTTTCAAACAAACTGAAAATCAATAGTATTATGCATAAAGGCCACGATTAAATTTTCAGCTCACAATCACTACAGAAATGCTAAAACTCTAATAAAATTCATCCATTTTGATCAGTGTAATTACCAACTATGAAAATAATAATGAGTCAAATTTTAAGATGTAACCTTACACATCCCATCACATTAGGTTTTAAAGCTGAGTTGCTTAAATATCATCACAGTTTCCATTATATTTACTATAAATCCCTCATATTATAAAAGCACATTCAATTTAAAGTGGAATAAGTAACTAATAAACAATTTTAACTAATTAAAACACTGACTGTAGGCAGATA
>WBNO01010597.1:7976-29268 GCA_013400575.1 Peucedramus taeniatus
GTGTCCCTGCAGAAAATATTCCAGGCCATGTCAAGAGTGTGACCATGTTCCTTCTGTACCTTCAGAAGAGATTCTGAGCTATGTCAGGGTGTGGCCATGTCCCCTGTGTCCCCTGTAAGGCTCTGAGCATGTCCCTCCTGTCCCTGCAGAGGACGTTCCGGGCCATGTACGACTACACAGCGGCGGACGCGGACGAGGTGTCCTTCAAGGACGGGGACACCATTGTCAACGTGCAGGCCATCGACGAGGGCTGGATGTACGGCACCGTGCAGAGAACCGGCAAGACCGGCATGCTGCCCGCCAACTACGTGGAGGCCGTGTGAGCCCGGGCTGGGACACCTCCCCTGGGGCTGGGACACCTCCCCCCGGGGCTGGGACACCTCCCCCGGGGCTGGGACACCTCCCCCGGGGGCTGGGACACCTCCCCCGGGGCTGGGACACCTCCCCCGGGGGCTGGGACACCTCCCCCCGGGGGCTGGGACACCTCCCCCGGGGGCTGGGACACCTCCCCCTGGGGCCTCCTGGCCCTCCAGGCCCCCTCAGCCACAACAGAAATAACTGCAGAGCAAAACACACCTGAGTATTTCACATGATGTTTTCAAAAGTACCTCTGAGCAGATCCTGACTTTCTCCCGATGCCAAACGCTTCCAGTTGTTGTCTGGAATTTCAAACATTTCATCATACACCACAACATCTCCAGAATTCCATTGCTAAAGACTAACACACGCATTATATAATTCATTCTCCCACAAAGAGAATTTTTCTGGGCTGTTCTAAAATGTTTCAACCTCTTCACTTTGTTTTCTATTTAAGCTTTTTATTTCAACCCAATTTATTTGGGGAGGGAAAAGCAACCACCCCTCTCCTGCTTGCTGAGCTCTCATGAATGTGTTCTCCTGCAACTGTTCTGGGGGCAAAAGCTGTGATTTCTTGTAAATTAGTGATGAATAAAGCTGAGGTTTCTGCAGTATGGATGGATGCTGTGGTGCTGGAAAAGGGAATTCATCCCATAAATTGTACTGAGGGAGGGAAGGACCCAGATCTGGGGTTGTTCCCACTTGAACATAATTTTTTGCTTAATCTACTTCAGCCATTCCACAAGAAAGAAGGGACTAGAAATCCCTGGATATTGTGTCTCCCATGGGCTAAATCCCAGTTAACAGCAGGGGCTGCAGCATCACCCCTGAGGAATCCAGAGTCCAGAGGGAATTCCCAGCAGAGGCAGCCTGGAAGGGAAATGTCCTTCCCCAAGGCAGGCCCCAGGGCTGCCAGCACTGGGAGCTGGGATCAAAACCCTTTCCATGTGTCAGGAACATCCTTACCTGTCCAGGGCATGGGGTGGAAAAGCTGAACTCTGCTAAGGAGGCAGATCTGGAACCAGAACAACTTCTCAGAGAGCAAAGAAACCCACAGAGCTTCCCCCTGTAGCTCCAGGCTGTTTGTCCCGTCCCTTTCCTCCACAAGACACAAAAAATACTCAGGGTTTTGCAGAGCAGATCCCACCCTGTCCTTGAGGAGCTGCTCCTCCCTTACACCAGCACTGCTGACATTCCAAAGCCCCTCCCAGCCTTGGGAATCCAAATCTGAGGGGAAGCTGAAGAGAGAAAAAGCCCAGAAACCACCAAACCACGAGGCCACCACCGAGTCTGGGAACTATTTGCTCTTTTATTTGCCCATGTAAAAGTTTGAAAACCACCTGCAGCAGTTCCTTTCAATAAACATCCATCTGGATAGCTACAGTACAATATATACAGATCAGAATTGCAGAGGGAAAACCTGGCAATTCTGGCTGAAGGTCTCCAAGAAGCAGCAATGCAGTCCATGCAATTAAAATTCCATAAATTATTACCCAACATCTGCTGTGAGTCTGTACACAATATACAAAGAGCTCTTGTCCAATCCATCCTTTCCTCTTGGAAAAAAAGTCTTCCCACAAGGAGAACTGCTGCCAGCAAGGGCCATGGGGCAAAGCCTGGGAGGCTTTGCAGAGTCTCTCTAGTACAAGCACATTTCCTCTTGAGTCATACAAAAATACTTGGAAAAATAGATCCAGTACAAATCCCAGGCTCCTGCTGGAAGGAATTAAGCCCAGCTTACCTCACACGTGCTGCAGCAGCTCCAGAGGAAGCAGCTGGGGCAGGAGGGGGCAGAGCTGGCAGCTCTCAGCCCACAAGCAAGAGTTTGCAGCAGTAAGAACACTTTGGATTTGAAAAAAAATAATTTAATTACTCTGTTGGTTTGGTTTTTCACAGTCTTTGCTATTGCACAGCTTGGTCAGGTTTTCTTTCACTGCCTGAAAGAAAGATGCATAGCAATCCCATAAAAACACCTCTGTCAGGGAGGAAACAGTCCCACAAACTGGGGGTGGGAGGGAAAAAACAAAAAAAATTGAAAAAGGAAAAAAAAAATTGAAAAAGAAAGGAAAAGGAAAAAAATTTGAAAAAAANGAAAACCAAAAGAAAGGAAGAAAAAGGGAAAAAGGAGGAAAAAAAGGAAAAAAAATTAAAAAAAGAAAATAAAGGGGAAAAAAAAAAGGGGAAAATATAATAAATTTATGAAGACATTAACAAAATATCCTATAGCCCAAAATGCAGATTTAAGGAGTAAGTGAGCAGAAAGGAAAACAAGTGTGGGGCAAGTGTTGGACCAAACTCCTCCTTCCTGAGGTGGCTGCAGCTACTCGGGGCCCTGGTGGGGAGGGGAGTGCCAGCGAGCCTGCAGGCTCCTCAGGATGCACGAGGCCATCCCCACCAGCTTCTCCTGCATCTCCAGCAGCTGCCTGCCAGAATAGCCACGGAGATCCTCTGAGCTCAGCTGGGCTGCCAGAGCCTGGATCTGCCCCAGCACATCCACAGGGGGCTGCTCGCTGCTGCTGCTGCTGCCTGTGTCCACCAAATCTGAAAGGAGACAAGTGCAGGAAGATGCAAGCAGAATTCCAGCTGGTTTTGTACAAAATCGTATCTCTGAGAAGCCTACAAAGTATTTATTCCATGGGAAACATTTCCAGCAAAGGCATTCCACCCTGCCCCTGACTCTGAGAGGAAGGAATCTGAGGAACCAAATCTGAGAGGAAGGGAAGGAGAGAAGTGCAGGAAAATCCAAGCAGAATNGTCTGAGAGGAAGGAATCTGAGAGGAAGGAAAGGAGAGAAGTGCAGGAAAAACCAAGCAGAATTCCAGCTGGTTTTGTACAAAATCACATCTTTGAACAGCCTACAAAGTATTCCATGGGAAACATTCCCAGCAAAGGCATTCCACCCTGCCCCTGTGTCCACCAAATCTGAAAGGAGGGAAAGGAGAGAAGTGCAGGAAAATGCAAGCAGAATTTCAGCTGGTTTTGTACAAAATCACATCTTTGAACAGCCTACAAAGTATTCCATGGGAAACATTCCCAGCAAAGGCACTCCACCCTGCCCTTCCTCAGGATGAGTTTTGCAGGGTTTGATCACGATTGGGAGAATGAAACTAAACCCAAAATAAAAACAAAAGGATGAGGTGTTCCCACCAGGAGAGAATGAAGACAAGACAGCAGAACCCTCCAAATCCAAAGCAGAAAGCCACCAGCAGGTACCTGCTGCAAGTTTTTCCTCATCTCCACTCAGAGATTTCTCCTCCACATCATTTCCAGGCTTCTCAGCATCTTCAAACACTGTGCTTTCCTCCAACACTCGAGATTTTACCTGGGCATTTTTTGAGGAGAGAATACATTTTCAGATTGAAAAAAAAAATTAAATTAGATGGTGAGCAATAAATAAATTATAAATCACCATAAATTATAAATATCATTACAAATCCAATCACTTTTCCTGTTAATAACAGCAGTTTAACAAAGTCATCAGTACCTTGAATTCATGGTACTGAGGCAGGCAAGGATTAGGTTTTAAAATGCTGTTTTTAATAAATGAAAAAATGCCTCCTTCCTGCTGCAGTTATTGAGATCAATATTGGCTTCCTGAGTGCTAAAATTCAACTTTACCTGTTGCTCATGGTATCCTTTGAGAGCTCTTTTGACATTGGAGACCTTGGGGGAGCGGATGGGGAGGGTTTTGATCTCCAGAGCTGTCAGAGTGCTCAGGTCTCCCACAGTCTTGATGTTCTTGGCTCGGATGAGCTGCCCCAGGCCCCTGGCACTGCAGCAGGGGAGGGAAAATGGGTTACTGCTACAGGATCAGGGAATACCCCGAGCTGGAAGGGACCCACAGCATCATCAATCCAACTCCTGGCCCTGCACAAACTCCCCATCCCCGGGGAGCTTTTCAGTCATCAAAAGAGAACTTGAAGAGTGCCAAAATAATCAAATCTCTTCCTCACCCAACCAACCCCAATCCCTTTAAAGAATTCTAAAGCTGTTGTTTGGTAGGTTCAGTAAGAGCTCAGTTTCTACTGAAATGTCACCTTCAAAAGCAAGAAGGCACTGACCAGATGTTGGATGTGATCTGAGGTAAAATGACATCCACGGGGGCTTTGCAGCCAGCCAAGGCAGGATACACAAATTCCGAAAGGCACGGCAGAGATTCCTTGGCCATTTCTGTGATCTGGGATAACACAGGGAAAGTATTAAATTAACTGTCACATGCTGAATACAGGAAAAAAAAATAGAAGAGAAACATGAACCAAAGCACTTCTTACTAAACACTTCTTTGAGCTCTTAAATTTAAGGGTACGAGATCCTGGGGACAGAAATCCTTTGGTTGGAGTGGTAATGTGCTGGATAGAAAAAGAGGAAAAAAATATCTCAGGGTGGTAGGAACTTAGTTAATGGTAGGAATTCAGTTAACAGTGAGATTTTAGCCCCTGAAACCTCAGAGTTCACTAGAGTTCAGAGTAACAGAATGAGTCAGGCTGGAGCAGTTTTGTTTCTTACACTTCTGATCCTCAGCCCTTACAACTGTGTGTGACTGCAAACATGCACCAAACCCATGCTATTTATGATAAATACACAAATACTTGGGACACACAGAGTTCTGTAACAGGATTTACCCTGACCTGCATGTTAGAGAGGATTTTAAGACTTCTGGAGGAGGGTGAGGAGTGGGATCTGATGACAGGACTCCTCCTGTCGATGTCGTCTGCCAGGCCCTCCTGAAAAATGGGATTTGCAAAAGAGACTCGACGGATCTGAGGAGGAGAGAAGGAGGTTTTAGAGTGGGAACTCAGCCCAGCACAGCTTGGTGAAGTCAGTCTGAGGAGACAAAAAAAATCAGTTTGGAATCATTGAAGTTTTTGAGTGACCCAGGGAACGTTTCAGGCAAGGACAGACTGTGAGGATTCCCTAAGGATTCTCTATCCTGAGCATGCTGCTCCTGGTTTTGCACTGATCCAGGCAGCAGAACAGACTCTGGTGCTCTGTTTCAAAATAAAACCCCTCACAATGCAAATCTGTCAGTGCTGGCACATTCCAAACCCAAACCTCACCATTTCTGTATGATTATTCACAACACAAACCAGTAATTCAACAGATTTGGAATGATTTCAGCTCCTCATCCCAGTTTTGCACCGAGTAGCACACAATTCCCATGGAATACCTTATTGGCAGGTGACAGGGAATCATCCTCCTGGCTCCTCTTGACCCCTCTCTTGAGGATGCTGGTGGATGGGGAGGCTGAGGGGGACCATGTGCAACGGGCCTGGAGGCTGGTGGGGCTTTCAGCCACCTGCACTGAGGGATCCCTGTCCACCTTCAGGGGGGAATCCACGCTCACATCTGCCAAGGCCACTTTTTCAGGCACTTTTATTTCAGTTTCCAGCAATTCTTCCTTCATCTCTTGATCTGGAACAACACAAGTTTCTCCAGCAGAGTTCTCAGCTTCTCCTTTATCCTCCTGATTTCCTTCTAGCTCCTTCATCTCTTTTTCCTCAGGTTTGCTGTCAACATTCAGCTCCTCGGGCACCTCTTCCAGTTGTCCATTTTCCTTTATTTCTTCCTTTTCTGCAGCTGCTGGTTCTTCCCCTTGGTGCCCTGAGTCCAGGCAGCTCTCCCTGGGCTCTTCAGGAACACTCTCAGGCAGAACCTGTTCTGTTTCCTCCTTCTGCTCAGCAGGTTCCTTGATTTCCTCCATGGACTCGGTGGTTTCAGCTGCTGAACCCTCTGGATTCTCCTCCTCCACCCCCACACTGCTTCCCTGCAGGTTCTCCACATCCATTTCCTGGCTTTCCAAGCTGAAGGTGCTGGGTTCCTGGGGAGGGTGCAATGGAGTGCTCATTCCACAGGGAGCCAGGGCCAAGCTCTCCTCCAGATCTGAGTGACCAGACACATTCCCAGGGGTCTGAACTGGGGTGCTCTCAGGCTCCTCCAGCTCAGGAGCTTTCTCCTTTTTGGACTCAGTGAGCTTCGATTCAGTCACCTGCTGCTTTGGCTTTTTAAAGCAGCAATCACAGCTCTTGATTTTTTTCACCCTTTTGCTTCTCTTGTTCTGACACTCAGGGCTTTGCAAAGAGGAGGGCTCAGCACCTGGCACATTTGGTGCACAGTCCCCTGTGCTGCTTTGCTTCTCCTCCTGTCTGCTCTCCTCTGCTGCTCCCCCATCCTGCTCAGACACAGAGGGGCTGCCCAGTGACTCCATGGATGCATCCCCCTTGTTTTGCTCCACGCTGGTGTCCTGCAGAGCAGCTGGATTCTCACAGCTGCCAGAGCCCACAGCTTCTCCAGCAGCTGCAGCCATTTCCTGCTTTTCCAGGCCACCTGGTTCAGCTGGCACTGCAGCACCTGTGCTGACCTCAGGCTCACCTTTACTGGTCTCCAGTGGACTCTTAGCTTCATTTCCCTGGGCAGATCCCTCAAGGCTCCGGCTCCCTGCCTGTCCCTCTTTCAATTTACCTTCGAGAGAATTGCTTCTACTCCTCACTTTCACAGGTTTTTTCTTCTTTGTGCTCTCCTCCTTGCCCTCAGAGCTGTCAGCCTCTGAGTTCTCTATGCTGGACAGCAACCCTTGGGAGGATCTCCTGGTGTGGTACCGTGGCCGCTCCACCTTCTGCCCTGCTGTGCTGAGGCTGCCCTGACCTTCCCCCTCGGGCCTGGGGGAATCCTCTGCCCTCCTGCCACCCCTGCTGCCCTCCTCATCCAGGCCCCTGCAAGCAGGAGAGTCCTTGGAGCTCCAGTCCTCTGCCACTCTCTCAGGCTGGCTGCTCTCTTTTGTGTTCTCTGTTGTTTTCCCAGGAATCCCTTTCTGCTTTTGGGATCCATCACCTTTCCCCTGGGACAGCTTCTTCTGCCCAGATTTCTCCTCCTCTTTCCTCCTGTCTCTCTTTGGGAGCCCATCCTCCTTCTCCTGGCTGCCCGAGGAGCTCTCCAGAGTCTCGGAGCGTCTCCTGGAGGAACGCCGCAGCTGCTTCTGCTGAGGGGACACTTGTGGCACCTGGCTGTCATCCCCTGGGGCCTGCTCAGAGCAGATGCTGCTGTCTGGGGGGGTGTTTTCCTTCGAGTCCATGTCCATCCCCTGGGCCTTCTCCATTTCTGCGACGGCATCCTCGGCTTTCTGGATGTCTGCTTCCCTGGAGAGCAGAGCCTGGGAGTGGCTGAGCAGGACGTGCTCCACATCCTCCACTGCAGAGCCCAGCTCAGCACTGCTTTCCTGGCTCTCAGGGGTCAGGGACTCCTCTGACCTGCTCGGGAGCTTGGCTTTATTGCCCTGCAGCTCCATCCTGCTCTGCCGGCGCGTCACCCTGCGAGTGGCCACGGCCCCCGCCGCGGGCTCGGCCTTGGGAGGGTTTTTATCTCCCTCTGCAGATTTCTCTGCTTTAGCAGCACCCTTGCTGCCATTGCTGCTCTCCTGTGTGGCTGCCTCAGGGGCACTCCCAGGCAGCTCTGACACAGAGCTCAGTGGGGCTGGGCTGAAGGGTCTGCTCTCTGCAGCCCCGAATTTCTCCAGGGTGATGAAGGACTGGCGCCGGCTCACGGGCTGGGGGGTGCCAGAGATGATGTCACTGGAGGCTGAGCTGTTGGTGACATCTGAGGTGTCCTCCTTCCCTGCTGAGGCCTCCTGGGGAGCTGTTTCCACAGAGCTTGTCTCCAATCCCTCTCCAGTGGATGTTTCCTCTGGGATCATCTCAGCTGTCTCGTTTTTGGCCTCCCGCTCGCTGCTGCAGGCTGGGCTCTGCTCTGAGTGACATTCTTCACTCCCTGCCTTTTCCTCCTGTCCCAAAAACACCAACAGCAAAAGGTTTGTCCTAGGAATCAAATGGAATAGTTCTACTTGTCCTATGAATATAATACAATAGTCAACTGCAGTTCTGGTGCAATAGAAAACAACACACCCACAAGGTTCTTCTAACCACCCTTCCTCCAAATGATTTATTCTGTGTTTTGATAGTTATAAAAGACACTTTTAAAAACCATTTAATCCCAAAACAAAGAACTCCAAAAATGCTTGAAGTTTTGCTGTATTTCACCTGGTCTGATTGGTACTACAGCTAGCACAGCAGCTGTTCAGGATTTACAATCTTTACCCCAATAAAATACTGTGGCAGCACAGGCACATGGGTGATCAGAAACTGCTCACATAAATCCTCCCATTCTGAAATCAAATACCCAACGATTTGGCCTAAATGATATTCTAATTAATCCTAAAGGAATAAATTATATAAAGCAGAACACAGCCCTGCAATGGTGTTAAATTTTCTCTCAGTTGGTGTTGAGAATGGGAAACAAATCACAAAATCTCCCATGTTTGGTAGAAACTCTGATTTTAGCCACCATCAGACAGTGGGAAATTACCTGAGGTTGGTTTGCAGAGTCTTCTTTGGCATTTTCTACTGAAGGTGGCACTTCCCTGGAAGAGAATCACTGAAGTCAGTGTTGTTGCCAAAGGAGAACCCTTTAATGACCCCAACTGGGCACTTCTACTCACAAAGAATCTTCCTGGCTCTGGCTGTACTGGGAAAAGGAGGTGGTGTCCTGGGATGCATCCAGGTTGTTGTACATGGCAGGAATATCAGCTCTGGAACAACACCAGGAATGGGAGTCAGACCCTTCTTTGGAATTTATTATCTCCTTATTTCAAGGCCATGCTTTTCAGCTGCATTAAATCTTGATTTGTGGGGAATAAAAGCTGTGATTGGGATCCCACTCTGCAAAGAATTCACCACAACCCAGAGGAGTTCCTGCCTCAAGTCCTGCTTACACTGCTTCTGCTGCCTAAGCACAGAAAACACACCAATGTAATTTTCTCACATTCAAAGAGATCATTCTAAATTCTTTTGCAATTAAGATGAGTCTTGGGAATATCCTAATTCCTGACATGCTGCTGACTCAAGAAATCCTTTCCTCAAATTGTTTTACCCAACCCTTTCATTTCCATGGTTTATGAAAAATGACACCTTTTATTTCACACTGCATGTCAGTCCCCAAGTAAAAATCTGAACTCCAAATTCCCAAACTCCAAAAAGACCAGATGAAGTGTATTTAATCCACAGAGGAAATGCAATTGCAGGAATAATTTGGTTGCTTTAAACCAGCAAAGCAAGGAACTCTCTTAAACTTCATAACTTGTATGGAAGAGCAAGACTCCATTGTGGTGGTGTGAAAAACAGGAACTGAAGTTAAGTCAAGCTCAGCTACTCAAGGAATGACATTTCACATTAAGTTTAGAACAATAAATGACAGACCTCTTTGACCTAAGCACTTCCTTCTGATGTTCTGTCAGTATTCTTGGCTTTGCTTCTGGAGGAATAAACACAAAATCAACAGATTTCTCCTCTTCCAGAAGCGTTTCCTTTGTTGTCTTAGGAGATGGAAATTCTAGTTTTAACTGCAGAAAGAGAAAAAATCCCAAATCCTCGGTTAGGAACAAGAGAGGAACTGAAAATCAGGAATTTCTGAAGGACATGACCTATCTCTGTGAGGGATCTGCCAACCCCAAAGCCCACTAAAACCCAAATCTGTCACAGCCTCCATCCAGAGTGAGGACTGAGGTTCTTTTGTGCCACCCTCCCACCCAGCCTGACCCCTCCCCAAAACTCAGCAGGGAATTCTGACAGGAATATTAACTCTGACTCTGCTGGGCAGCCCAAGCTGGAAAGAAAAGTTTTTCAGCATCCCCAAAGTCCTGATTTTGTCCTGAAGATCCTGGATTTGATTCCAGAACACCTCTCTGGGAACACTTTACCTTTGCAGGTGTTGCCTGCACGTTGCTGGACTTGTCTTTGCCATCACTTTTGGGTTCACTGGTCTGTGCCAACATTGAATCTCGTTTCTGTCCCACCTTCACCTCCATTCCACTGATCTTTGCATCCAGCTGGGAATTCTCCATCTGTTCACACAAAACCACACTGAATGCACTGTGGGAAGGAACTCCAAGCTCACAAACCCACCCTGTGTTTATTTCTAGAATGAAACCATCCCACACTTACAAATATCCTCTAAACTACGTAGAGGACAACTTAAAAAATTAAAGATTTCAAATAAATTCCTAGAACTCAAAATTTACAATGCAGGAACTGGTAAGAACCAGCTGAGTGTTTTGACAGTGCTAACTCAGCACAGTCTATCATCCTAAACATGAAACCACTGCAGGTCAATCAGATTAAAAATCCCAGCTGACCTCTCACTAGCTGCTGACCAATTCCCACAAAATCCCAACAAAACATTTACCAGGTCAGAGAAGGGGCCACTGCACTCCTCAGACATCTCAATGCTTTCAAAACCAGGCAGCAGCAGAGGGATTTTCTTTTTGGCTTGGCTTAACACAGACCTGCTCAACAAGAAAAAATAATTTAAGATTTATGGCAGGGGGAAAGGCAGAGAAAGAGCAGCAGCTCACAATAAAAACATCACAAGTACAACACAACTTGTGAGCTCCTCCTGGGAAGATGTAAATTACAAAAATGTGTTTCTTACTTCAGTTCCTGGGGATAGGTGAGGGAGGAGGCCTTGGCAAAGGTGCAGTTCCAGAGCTGGGCACTCTGCTGGCGGATCTGCTTGTTCCTGTGCTGGAAGCCCAGNGAGATTTACAGGAAGGGGGAAAGGTGCAGAGAAAGAGCAGCAGCTCGCAATAAAAACATCACAAGTACAACACAACTTGTGAGCTCCTCCTGGGAAGATGTAAATTACAAAAATGTGTTTCTTACTTCAGTTCCTGGGGATAGGTGAGGGAGGAGGCCTTGGCAAAGGTGCAGTTCCAGAGCTGGGCACTCTGCTGGCGGATCTGCTTGTTCCTGTGCTGGAAGCCCAGGCACAGCACGGGGCTGAGCTGCTGCAGGAGCTCAGAGTCACAGGAGCCCGGGCAGTGGCACTGCAGGCACTGCAGGATCTCTGCCAGCAGCTTCTCCAGCTCAGGGGGAACAAAATACAGTTTTTTTAAAATGGAAATGTTCAACTAAAATCTGCAATATTTGAATTGTAAGTTTGTTTTAACTTTATTTTTACAGCCCGAAATGTCGCATCACGTGAAAGTCTCAGAGGTGAGTGCCCCTCACTTCTAGAATTTAAATTTTAAATTTTCTAAATTTAAATTCTAAAATTTTCACTTTAAAATGAAATCTATACCCTCGTCATGTTTTTAATTTTTGTTTTTTAATACAGAAGAAATGGCAAAACTCTGCTGTTCCCCATCTCCCCCAAGCCCAGTGATGTCTGTAGCAGATTTACCTTGCTGTTCAGATTGCTGTAGACTCTGGGTACCTCAGGGAGCCTGCCAAAACAAATTCAATTCATTTCTAGTTTGCTGTCTCATTTATCCCAAGCATAAAAACCTAACAGATAATAAATTCCAGCACTGCACACTCATTTTAGTGAGTAACTTGATGGGATCATTTTGTGAAATGAGCCTCAGTTGGGGATTTAACAATTTCTTGATGGAGTTCCCCAGATTATCCTTTAAATTCCATGGATACTGATAAGCTGACTTTAGGAGAAATTAAAGGAAAAGTCAGTGGTAATTAGTACAAATTTAAAATTAAATCTTTTCTTATAAATTAACTTCTAATTGCACTCTTAATGCTGCTTTCCTTAGACACATTTTCCAGGCCCCATAAATATTTGCACTAAAAAGCTGAAATTCTGGCATTAAAAAGCTGAAGTACCACTAAGCAATTCCAGAAACGAAACAATTCCATATAAATAAAAATATATATACATTTCCTGTAAATAAATATATTCCACATAAATAAATATAATCCATGTATAAAAAGATCCATAGGTACATTTAGCTGGAAAAATGTGAGCAAACTGCATTTTTTAACTCATTTTATAAGCCTGTGACCTCCAAGCTGAAGAGGTTCCCAAATTTTTATTTGCTTCCACATGTCTTCCTTCAAAAATATTCATCTAACTTCTCCTTTTCCAGGAATAAATCTTTAAAAAAAAGATGCTCAGAAAAGAATCTTTTTAATTTTTCATGGAAATTAAAATTACATATGAAATTATAATTACATATGGAATTAAAACTAAAAATGAATAAATGCAAGGAAAACAATGCTCAGGAAACAAAAAAACACCAAGCAAAGTTTTTTCTCAGTATCTCCTTCTGCTTAAAAACTTCCAGGATTTCAGTGTACATCAAGAAATTATCACGAATTTCCTAGAAAATTTAATGCAAAAACCTTTTTTTTTCCTAAAAAATTTTATTTACTTCTATCAATAAGTATCTTCACTGCAGGGCAAATTACCAGCAGGTGGAAAGCAAACATTTGAGCCTTGCAGAGATGCCAACAGAGTCATTTTGAAGACACCAAAATTTGAAATATGGAGCTTTTTTTCAAGCCCTGCAAGCCCTGAGCTCCATTCAACCAGTTTCCCAGCCCAAATTCCCAGCCACCCTCCAAACACTCACTTGGCTTTTTCATAGAACACTGCCAGGGGCTTGGAGAAGATGCCAAAGGTGGTGCCAATGAGCGAGGGCAGCGAGATGTGGCTGATGATGGCGTGCAGGGTGGCCAGCAGGGAGGGGCCCAGGGCCACCAGGGACTCTGAGTGGATCTCTGAGCAGCTGAGCTCGTGGAAGGAGTTCAGGAGCAGCAGCAGCAGCTTGAAGAGAGAGGTGAGTTTGCCAAGGGGCTCCTTCTTCTTCTTAGCCCAGTCTGTGGGTGTCTGGGGAGCTGATATTCAGAAATTCAATTAAAAATTGGGGTTTTTCCTTAGCCAATGTGAAAAGGCAGCTCAACATTGAGAGGCAGAGCTTTGATTCCCAAATTAGATCTATATATAAATAGTTTAAAAATTGATTTAACAACTTAAACACGTTTTTAATGCGCAATTTTATCTGACTTCTATTTTTATTTATATTTCTGGCTGCTCAGACTCTGCTTTTTTAATGCCTACTTGAAAATAAACAACCACTCCTCAGATAGCACCTGGTACACAAATTCTGGAACAGTGAACAGGAGAGAAGGAGAAACATAATTTTTTATTAGGTTATTTATTTGGAAGTGAAGTTTACATTATGTTTTTCCTCATCAACATTTCCAATTAAAGCATTTCATTCCTTCAGCAGCCCAACACTGCATTTTACCACTTCAACAAATTCCCATGGGGCAGATAAATTTTCACTACTTTTTTACTGCATTATGCTTTTTTTTGGAAATTATTTCTTCAGCTTTAGCAGTTTAAGTGGGAATAGAAAACAAAACAAAAATGTTTTATACACAGTGACCCTTTGTCTTCTGGTAAACTAATTTTTAACCAACTCTTGAAGCCACACACAGAAACCCCAAAATTGAAGTATTTCCTTACATCTGTTTTTGGGCTGGAATTTAGTGCCATAGGGTGCAAAGTTGATGCAGTCAACCATGACTGACACAAGGTGGGTGAGACCTTCCAGCATGGAAAACACCTGAGGAGGAAACAGAAACAAAAATCAATCAGCAGAAACAGAAAGCAATCAGAAAAACAAAAAAATCAACCAGCAAAACCAGAAATCAACCAGGAGAAACAGAAATCAAGCAGCAAAACCAAAAACCAAAAATCAAGCAGCAAAACAAAAAATCAACCAGCAAAAACAAAAATCAACCAGCAGGGGGGAAAAAAAAAAAAAAAATCAATCCTCAAAGGAGCAACAATGACAGAAAAAAAACACCCATAGTGTTCAGGACAGCAAAGAAACAACTTTTAATTAAAGGTGGGTAAAGTTCTGCATGATCAGGTCAGACTGATAAATTCCATTTAAATACACATTTACACTGAGGATGGGTTTCCCATTCTAATAATTAAGATAAATAAAGCAGTAAACAGTGGCAGGCAGCTGGGGGAAGGGGCCACATTTAGGATAAATCAATAAAATTAAGGTTCAAGGGTCACTTTGTGCTCAAGGACAAAGCACAGAAAAGTCATTTACAGGCACAACAATTAAGCTGCCATTAACAGTCAAAGCACAAATAATTTTTAGTGCATAGAAAAAGATAGTCAGTGTTGCTTTTTTACCCTCTCAACCAATCAAATTTTCCTAAATAAGGCCAAACTTGCTTTAAAAGGAACACTGATATTGTGAGCTAAAAGAAGCTGCAATATAACTTCACACTGAACTTTTAAATTGTTTGTCTTGTTTAGTAATTACTGATTTTTAAAAGTGGTATTTATCCCTTATTTATTTATCAGGATACAGCAGCATCCAAGGTAGGTTACAATGATGCAATCCTCTCAATTCCAGGCTTTTAAATTCCACTTTTTGTGTTTCTCACAGTATTTTTTCTAAAGTGAACTTTAAGCATGAAGGATTTTATATCCCAAACTAAATGGTCATCCCCTTCCCCTTGTGGTGTGAGTTTGGGAATAGGCAATTTAGGTAACAAAACACAGATTTTGAGAGAATCATTCTCTTTTATACAGCTTTAGGAATAAAATTCTTAAATTTCAGTGTACAAGGGTGATGGTTTCATGTTCCTCCTTCCTAAGTGCAGTGCCTGGGTTTGTGGTATTTATAAACACATTTCACCTGGACAAATCCCATTCAGCACCACGATAACACTCATTAACCATTCTTATTAATTAGAAGACAAACCTAAAATCTGCTTAACTATTTGAATATTTAACCTTTATAGTTATTTTCACTCCCTTCTTTCATATCTCAGCAAGCTCCTGTCAGCAAAAAGAATTCTTGAAGCTTCAAGCCTCACCCAAGCCGCTCCAGGCTACAGAAATCACCACACTGGAATTTACAGCACACATTTTTATACCTAATTAAAAAGAGATCTGCTAAATGATCAGTTTTATACTCACTACTGGAGTTTCACCTTCTAGCCCAGATATTATTTTGGCACAGAGCTCCTCACAGCACAGGTTTTCTTCTGCTGTTGCCACCAGAGCAGCACAGCGAGCAAAAGCTCGGTACAGGTCAGACCAAGAGCGCAGCAAGGATTTCAGACTTGGCTTTAACAGAGAGAGAAGTTGATAAATATCAGCATCTGTGCACAGAGAAAAACTTGCTTTCTGTTTTCTTCTTCTGTAAAAACCTAGGGTTTTATTTATTTATTTATTATTTAGGGTTTTAAGGTGGAGGTTTAGGGTTTTAAATCCGTGGTGGTGAACCCAAAACCCAGCTGACTGAACCCAAAGTCAGCTCTGAGAGCTCAGAGATTTTATAAATTCTACAATCCTACATTGTTTTGAATGAATTTGATTCATTTGCTGTTACCTGTGGGAATCCCTGAGTGGGGAAAATGTGGGATACTGGCAGCAACAAAGCACTGTACACAGCACTGAAGTTGTGTTCCAGGGCATCCCCCTGGTTCACCTCGTTATTCTGCAACAAGAAAAGAGTTTTATGGTTTAATATCCTTCATTTCTTCAGACTTGTGAATACTTTGCTTGTTAAATAAACAGTTTTTTCCACTCTTCTCCAAGAAGATTATCTCCCAAACACCATTATCTCCCAGATTATCTTCTGGGAGAACAGCTGCTAAAATCTGTTTCTTTAGACGGGAAGTCACCTCCCAAATTTAGTCTCAAACTGGGACATTTGAATATTTAAGCTTTATACTTATTTTCACTCCCTTTTTTCATTTCTCTACCAACTCCTGTCAGCAAAAAATCCTTAAAGCTTTAAGTCTCACCCAACCCACTCCACGCTACAGAAATCACATTAGAATTTACAAAACATGTTCTTAGATCTAATTCAAAAAAGATCTCCTAAATTATGTTTAGCAAAGCTAAAGCTGTAAAATTGAGATGACAAATAAGGCTGTTCCTGTAATAAACACATTTTGAAATCAGATATTCTGCCCTTTCAAGAGTTCAGCAGGATCCTGCTAGCCAAGGGTACAAAGCTCTGTTTCTAAAAGCCAAAATACACTCCAAGAATCAAGCCAATCTAGGAAATGTCTGATGTTCCTCACTTATTTAGCTGCAGTAAGTGATGAGCACACTCAGACAATCCTGGGATGGGGTGGCTTGGAAGGGACCCTAAAACTCAACCCATCCAACCCCACTGATCTCATCTTTCCACCATCCCAGGCTGCTCCAGCCTGGCCTTGGGCACTGCCAGGGGTGCTCAAGGCATGGAAAGGCAAAAAGGTCCCATAGCCAAGGACCATAAGGAAATGCTTGTTAGTCAGGTTGGTGTTAATGAGGTTGGAATCAATTTTTAAGTCAGTCCTTGTTGCTCCAGTTTGGGTTCAGGCTCTGACTTGCCCACAGCATCCCCTCACTGAGCACTCTGAAAATTTGGATTCCTCAAGGGAACTTGAGGCAGGAATCATCTTCATGGACATTTTACTTCCTGGACACCAAATTTTACATTTGCTGATCAATAATACAGATTTCAGGAAGCAAAGCTCCTCTGGGAATTCCATCCCAGCCCTTCACCACCCTGCCAGCCAGGAATTCCCAATTCCCAATATCCCATCCATCCCTGCCCCTGGTAGTGGGGAGCCATTCCCTGTGCCCATGCTGCTGTAAATAGTCACAGCACTTAAAACTCTCTTCATAAATTCTATGATTTTTAGATCTAATGATCAATGAGGATTAATTAATTCAGCAACTCCTACATCACAATCAACATATTTCCAGTAAATAAACGGTTTAATCTTTTAAGTATTATAATTTATAAGGTTTTTATTACACTAAAGATGTCTAACATGAGTAAAACTCTGCTCTAATTACATCCTGAACACCCCAATCTGGGATTAATCTGATTTTCACACCAAGAAAACCACCTCATGGTATTTAAAAGTTAACAGTTCCTGGGGGGAACCTTTCCATGGTTTCCAGCAGCAGGATTATGCCAAGCTATCTGATTCCAGCATCACTTCAAGACATGGAATTCCTTGAAAAATCCAGATAAATGCTCAGCAGAGCTCTCCTGTGGGGTTCTGGGGGTGGGGAAGAGAACTGAATTCACTGATTAATGAATGAATTACCTGATTAATCCACTCAGTCAGAGGGTTAACAACAATATTAATTAATGAATGAATTACCTGATTAATCCACTCAGTCAGAGGGTTAACAACAATATTAATTAATGAATGAATTACCTGATTAATCCACTCAGTCAGAGGGTTAACAACAATACTCCACATCCTCCAGAGGTGCTCCTTGCTGCCCACCTGCCCTGCACTCTGATCAATGACAGAGAGCACAGAGTCACTGAAAGCCAGGGCAGAGGTGGGCCCAGACAGGGCAAACCCCACCAGAGCTTCCAGAATCCCAAAGAACCTGGGGGAGGAAAATCCACACATCAGAGCTTGGGGTTTTGTTTTTTTTTCCCAGCTGAAATTAGAGGGGAAATAAAAAAGGTGTGGTGTTTTCTAAGGGATGCTCAAAGCTGCAGGTACCTCTCATCTGTCACACAGCATTCCAAGAGATTGTTATGGAAAGGCAGCTGGATCAGGAACAGAGCTGGAGTTCCCTTGGGAGAGAAATGGAAGAGGTTAAAACAGCACTGAACAAATGGAAAGGCTGCCTCACTTCCACAAGGATTTGTGTATTGCACTGAACTCTGAGCCAGAAATTCACTATTATTACTATTAGTGAGAAATTCACAATTATTATTATTATTACTGGCCAGAAATTCACAATTATTATTGTTATTATTAGCCAGAAATTCCCAATTATTATTACAATTAGCCAGAAATTCCCAATTATTATTATTATTATTACTATTAGCCACAATTTCACAATTAGTATTACTATTAGCCAGAAATTCCCAATTATTATTATTATTAGCCAGAAATTCCCAATTATTATTATTAGCCAGAAATTCACCATTATTATTATTAGCCAGAAATCCACCATTATTATTATTATTATTAGCCAGAAATCCACTATTATTATTATTATTATTAGCCAGAAATCCATTATTATTACTATTATTATTATTAGCCAGAAATTCCCAATTATTATTATTATTATTAGCCAGAAATTCCCCATTATTATTATTAGCCAGAAATTCCCCATTATTATTATTAGCCAGAAATCCAATATTATTATTATTATTATTAGCCAGAAATGCACAATTATTAAAAGTTGTCCAAGATTGTCAATTCTAACACTTCAACATAAAAACAAGGGGGAAAACTGGAAGCCCAAGATGCTGCCAGACCCTGGGATTTGCTCCTTTCCAGGTTACAGCAAGAGATGCTTTGGGCAACCTCTGCTCAATCTGTCTTGAATATTTCAGGTTTGCTAATGTTGAGAGTACTTAACAAAATGTATTTAATATCTGCTAATTAAAACCTCAACGAGGAGCACTCTCCTTCCTGCTCAGTCTGTTCCTTCCTGAAGAAAAAATCTCAAATTTCAGCAGCATTTCAGCCTTTTTTCACTGCTTTTTGTCATTATTGTCTAAATATTTTATTATCTGCTTCCCCTTCTGGTGCAGCACATAGAATATGATCTTCACTAATGAATATCAGCCCATTTTGTGCAGTAATTGCATTAATTAGAGACAGTTAAATTACTCCACAGAAGGCAAACCAAGTCTGCACTCTGGAACATGAAATATTCTGACTTCCCAACACCTTTCAGCATTAATGAAGTGCCAGAATTAATTCAGACTCACATTTAGAAGATCCATATCAGCAACCTGATAAGCTGGGGAGCCCAATACTTTTGGAGGCAACTCCTTGACAGTGATATCAATGAGAGACTAAGCAGGAGACAAGAAAAAAAATACATTTAAATATGTTTTTCCTGAGGGTTCAAATATTTTAAGCAAAATATAAGAAATAAAAATAAAATAAGAATAAAATATATATAACTGAAATACAAAAAAAAAGACAACAAATAAAACACAAAAAATTAAAACCACAAAAAATACATAAATATATGACAAATAAAAAATTTAAAAAATACAAATAACCCAAAAAACACCCCAAAAATTACAAATAAATACAAAAAAATTTACAAAAAATACACAAAAAAACCCAAAAAGGCCCCTGAATAAAAGAAAACCCAAAAATACAAAAATTACAAAAGAATACCAAAAAAACACCCAAAAATTTTAAAAATACAAAAAAATTTATACAAAAAATTACAAAAATGACAAAAGAAGACTAAAAAAAAACCAAAACAAGAACAAAGAAACTGCCCCCCCAAAATAAAATAAATAAATAAATTAAAAAAAAAAANATAAAAAAAAAAAAAAAAAAAAGCAAAACTGAAACAATTCCCTTCAGTTAAAACACAAAAAAGAATTCCATCAAGAAGATTTCCAGGATGTTTTTTGAAGCACAGGAGAACCATGTGCCCAATTGTGCTGCTCCATCTGAAAATGGTTTTCAGGAAAAACTTACCAGGACTTTCTGCACAGGCAGAGAATTTGACCTCACAGTGTTTTTTAGGGCCTGCAGTAACATGGTCAGGATTTCTGAGCCTTGCTTCTCTTTCTTATTTCCTGCAATAAAGAACATTTCCAGTCAGAGCTCAAACTTGGAGTGCAAAAGTAAAAAAATTCTGTGTGCATTTGTAAAAATTTAGCAAATCCTTCAGAGATTCAGGTACCAATTCTGCTCATATCAGAAATGAAATTTTAAAGTTTAAATAAAAAGCCTTCAAGTTTAATTAGGAAATGGAAACACTTGTTTCATTAAGGATTTGAATTTTGATAGATTAAAGTTGTGGAATTTTGTAGAGATCCAAAGAATGATTCTTCATGTTCTGTTTGATTTTCAATATAAAAGTTTGCATTATTAAGAATATTCTGGATTTTCCTTGGATAAAGGACATTTTTAAAATAGGAAACAACTTTTACACATCTGCAGACTACAGTTTACTATGGAACAGAATTTCAATGAAGAAAAAAAGAGTCAAAAACTTTAATTTTTGTCTCCATTCCTCAATACTAAAGACTTGAGGAGAGGTTATTTTTCTTTTGAAATTCCTTTAAAATCAAACAGAATTATTGATTCAGACTAAACCCAAGCAATGAACAATCAACAATTTCTGGTCTAGTTTAAAAATAAACCACCTCTAACTGGTGAGCAATGCCAAATGAAAGAAAATGACCCTTTTTACCTGCTTCAATTGCTGCTTTTACATATCCATTTATGTCCTTCCAGATAACATTCAGCAAACAATCTGCAAGGTAACAATGGTTTTATTCAGTTTGCAATAAAAATATTCAACAAAACTGCAGCAAAAATACAAACTGTGTTAAAGGACAGGTTTTGATTTAAGCCAAAACTCAAATTTCAATGCAAGTCAGACTTTTTATAACATCAGGACATCACACGAAGTGTTGATTTCTTATGTTTCCTTTGCCCACTTTAATTCCCAGAAAATGCTGAAATTCCATCACTGAATTCTTACCAGGAACTTCTTTTCCAATTGCAATAAAGCCATCCTGAACAGCATTTATCAGAGTGCTGGCATGCTTACAAAAAAAAGAAGGGCTACTGATCAGTGGGTACTGGAGAGGCTCTACAAGAACAAAAAAACACATTCCATAAACCTGTTACTTTGCAGTTTACTGGGAAAATAAGCCTTAAAAATAATCAAGTATTTGCTTATTTACAGCATTTCTAACATAAAATTATCTTAAAACTGACAACACTTAGAAGTTTAAACAGACAAGACTGGAGATTACACATTTTTTACAATTAAATATATTTATATATATAAAACTCACATACCTAAACTAAGCACGAGTTTGTTCTGCTTAGCAAAATCCAAGACTTGTGGTCCCATGAGGAAGTGGAGCAGCATCTCAATGCCCAGGAGCTGGATGGAAGAGAAGAGCAGCACTCCTGCTGTGCTGCTGCTCAGGGCTATCCTGGGTGTGCCCGGGCTCACAAACGGGAAAGGACCTGGGGGAGGGCACACAAATCAGGGAAAAGCCCCAAATTCCCTTGGAAAAGGAAAGATCATTTGTGAGGCCGGGCTCACAAACGGGAAAGGACGTGAGGGAGGGCACACAAATCAGGGAAAA